>JBAIAA010001013.1:0-248544 GCA_037893245.1 Crossaster papposus
CTCAATCTGCTAAGGTTAGTTTTGTCACCATAGTGGGAAAAGGTTTCATGCGACACACATTTTATATTTCACAACAACTGAATTATAGTAATGCCAGCAATTCATGTTCTTCATAAAACGAATTATTCAATTATACACCTTTTCTTTCAACTAAATCCTTCATTGGAACTTGGAACCTATTCACATTTCTTAACATAAATACTAAAGTTTCAACTCACACAAACATTGCTTCTAAAACAGTTTATATACCCCTTGATTATCAGTTAACAAAAATCAATGTCTGGACTTACAGTGATGAAATATCATTTTATAATAATTTTTTTGGTAAGCCTTACCTTTTTTCCTTGGTGTTACTGGTAACTATGCTAAGTGAACGCACTAAGCATTCTGGCCCCTCTACATCCATGCTTGATAGCCGGGGCAATAGGTGGACTTTCTTCCCCTTAGCCTTTGTACCAAGAAAGACCTGGGCAATTTTGCTTCTACCACCTGATGTCTTAATCAAAGAAGAAGAACTAATATTGTCCAGTAACTGCTGGTGTTCTATAGACGAGACTCGGTGGAACAGATCGTACACACTTTACAAGTTGTCTCGCTAATCTAATTGATTTGTAGTCAAGGTTAGGTCCGACGCTTGTGAAAGCTAATGATGAAGTGACTATCAGCCATAACTTGGTCATGGTGTTTAATAGCTGGAGGATGGGAGTGTGTAGCATTAGAACGGTAGTTGATACTAAACTCCGTACCAAATCTGAAGCTTTATTTACTTACGTGCTTGTTCGCTTGAGTAGCCAACACGTCATGATTATGCAATATCACCCGTATGCCAATAACACTGATTGGCGTGTAGACTCCGGTGAATCTGCCGCACGCGGCATGCACCCAACCGTCGCGTGTAACCGCAGTATTTCAACGTGTACAAAATAATCTGGAAATGAAGTGGCGTTGTCATACGCTCAACAAAAGGCGGCTTCCCCCACTCGCTTTTTGCGGGGTTCGATGGGGTGTTCGCTAGGAGTACTCACCGTGAACTGAGGCATGCGCTCTAGGGGAAGTCAAGACAAACGGATAAAATGCAGCTTGAAATGCTGCCGAGTGATTACATATGTATATATTTATAACTGCGCCACTACTTGTTTACACCTCCATTTATTAGACTTGATGCAGCTGGGTAAAAGCGCATGCGTGACTGACAGGGTGCGTTTGACATGCATAGATTACGCTCTCGGTAGGTGACCAATCAAAGCCTTGTTTGTCGGGTCATCTGTGACGGCGATCAGGATTGGCTTAAAGTGAGTAGCTTGTGTGATTGGCACGTGGGTAATATGCATATTGTTATCAGCCCCATCTATCCTGGTTTCATGCTAATCCAATAATGTGTCATTAACTCTAGGAAACACGATTAAAGAAAGAACACAAAAACGAATAACTCAGAGATGGTTTTCTGATGGATTGTAAATTTCTAGGGACTATTGTGGATTTCAAAGATACTTTGAGGGGAAAAGTAACATATAACAGACAAGTTGACGAAATGAGAAAGCCTCTTTCTGCCGGAAAATATAAAAAAGGTTAAATAATCTAAAGAACAAAGACAAAACGACTTTAATTTTAGGAAGTAGACAAAAACCCAGATATGTAGGATACTGACATGAAAATGCGCCTTTAAAATAATGTTGTCTTTTAATAAATACTATTTGTAATAATAAGTTACATTTATATATGCGCTACAGTGATTCTACGTTACTAGTGCGAATATAATGTTTTAACTGAGTTTTGAATGAGGTTGTCGGAGGTTGTCGAGTGAGTCTTGAAAATGCGGAGGGTGCATGTTCTATATTGTGCCGGCTGGAAACATGGTTTGTTTGTTAGGGTGTTTGTTTTGGATTATTCTTTTTATTTTTTGTGGGGGCAGGGGTTGATTTTAAAAGGTAATTTGTATTACATAAAACACACACAACTTGCATAGTTGCTATTAATCGCTTATTCGCCTTTCGAAACAAATTCTTTTTAATTTGATCTTTATGCTGTCGATACTCTTGCATAACTTGACAATAGTTGCTGCAACAATAATGTTGTTTGATCCTTAGTAACATTAGTAACACCAATACATGGCGATCAGTCAAAATACTATTAATACCAATTGGTATAAAATCACTGTAATGTTCAACACCTGGTCATACAATCGGCACTTTCACTCTAAATCTTGTTTGCTTCAAGCCATCAAGTTTTTTGGGTTTTTTTGTACAACTTTGTGAAATAAAAGCATTCCGACATCGATGGGTGCGCCTGCAGCTGTTCCTTAACGTAAGCCTAAAATAATTGTATTCTCTATTTTACCGTCAGGTGTAGAATAAGCTTTAAAAATAATTTGTCTGCCGCAATAATAATAGTTTGTTCCCGACTTAGGCCTCTTTTTGCTCAAATGCCGTGTCCATTTTTGTATTTTATTTGTAATCTGAGGTGTTTACATAGAGTCAGTTCAAGAAAATATGACAACTTGGGAGAAAAATGCTCCCGTGTTTAGATTATCTCGAGGGTGGTTGTGCGCGTCGCGTGCGACCGAGGCTTAGCGCGTGTCACCCCAAGTGGTAGTGACGGTCGTACGACCCCGCAGTAACAGCCACGTGCGGAGACATCATACAGCGGAGGGGTGTAGGGTAAAAGTTAAAGAGATCGAGCCAGTCGGTAGAATAAATGTCTCTCTGAATTGGAGATGGATGAATTCACGCGTACTGTTGCTAGTTTAATTTTTAGTCTTATAAATATATAACTGAAACCTGCCAACGGAAATTATTGAATTCAATTGAAAATGAAGTATATACTCGTAAATTGCATAGACGCTAACTATAAACAGACATTTCCCAATTTCTTTATTTCAGATTACTCAATTAATACTTGGTGATGATATCTATAAAATGTTGTCAGTGTATTTATTCCCGTCTTCGAGACAGTGACATGATGGTATGGATTTCAAGCAGTATAACTGTGTTTGGTATTGTGGAACTCGAGCTTATTAAAGTTTCATGACTTGTTTATCACCCCGTGGATTACTGGCAGTGTAGCGTGTCCGCCTCGTATGAAATTGTACTCCCCGAATTTTTTTCCCCCCCCTGTACGCCGAGAGGAAGACCCATTTGACCCCCCCCCCCCCCCCCCCCCCCCCCCCCCCTCTCACATCCCCCCTCCCCACATCCCCCCCCCCCCCCCCTCCCCCCCCCCCACCCCCCCCCCACCTCACGGCTGTTAGTTTGTGACAGTTATGAAAGGCGATACCTTCAGTCCTCTGTATTCCCTCCTCCCTCACTTCAACAGCGTAATGGTGTAATTTGCGACAATATAGATTGTGTAGGTCTCGTGTTGGCGCACGCTAGCCACGCGATCAGACAAAGGCTGGCGGTGGTCGCCCGTCGTTTCACCGCTGCAGTTGAGCTACAAAGCAGCTCTAGCGAGCGTAAGACACGACGCGCAGTGCACATTTCGACTTCATTTATTCCAGACAAAAAATCCCGAGTATTTTATGGATGTTTCTGCATTATTTGTGGCGATTGTGGGCAGCTGCACAGCGTCGTCAACAAGCGCCCCGGTCCTACTGACTATTTGAAGAGAATTGGTGCACCGGTGCGAGAGTATCCCCCCTTCCAATTCAAGGAAGGGGGTGATGATATCATACAGTGAAGTCTGGCAGGGAATCAACCACAAATCTATAAGGGGTGGTATACTCGGCTAAACTTTACGACAATTCGCTGTGATCATAACAAGGTTGTTGAGGATAGAAATGATGTTGGGGCGCGTCTCTTTCTCAGGCGTAGAAAGTTGATAACAATTTGCAAGCAGGCGGTGTTCAACTAGCTTAGCATTTATGAACAGAATCCTGACCAATCCTCGTGAGGTTTCAACTTATTTAGCAGGTGCGTCTAGCTACTCGCCTCGGCGTCGTCCAACAACCCAAACAAACACTTGTTCCTTTCTATCTCGTGTTCAAGTGTATGTTTGGCAAACACTGATAACTTCCCCTCTCTTTATTTATCAACGCAAACCATTGTTTTTTGTCTATAATTTTACCGCACGCATACAGCTTTGTGCCTGCCTTTTGTGCAATGAACGAAATCACGGATCGTTACCGCTATTAAGCTTGGAACTTAAAAGTTTATCTTTGGTGTAATGATAATTTAAAGCTCCAGATTATGCGTGTAAATTGAAGCAAACAATGTTGGTTTTTTTTAATGGTGTTTATCGTCTGTATAGTGATCAGCCAGGCAAATCTACTGGGAGTTATCAAAACCTCGTCCACAGCGTAGATAATCAATCTCGATACACCACAAAAGCTGACAACTAAATGAGTTCAACTGTGACGGAGCTAGCGGGCAGACTATTATTGTGGGTTCACTCCATCTAGCAGAATATTGCCAAATTGGCTTTGTTCCCTACAAAATTGTTTTGAAAACTCTAAAACTTGCAGTTGTGGTTCATGAATATAGGTCAGCCTGCTGTGTTCGCCTTCTCTGGCATACTTGAAATGTCAGTTTTCTTACTTTGTACTCTGTACTTCCCAAAATTCTCAGAAAACTCCGTATTTCTTGCATTTTGTGTTTACCAAATTATTAATAAAAAAAATCTTGCTGCTCTTTATGCCACTGTACCTATTTTTTATTCCACGTTGTTCTTTGCCTTGTCTGCAATGTTATTCAAGTTTTTTGAATGTTTTCTCTTAATTAAATTTAAGTGGTCACAATGTCCGAAACGTTGACTTCAAATAACTTCACATTGCACCAATCCATTTCCCCCTGGTAAGTAAGTAAGTTAAAGTAAGTAAATTAAAGTTTTCGAAAGACATTTTGTAATCAGAAAACATCATCTGGCTTAGAATACAAAGCGGGTAGCTCAGCTGCTGAGGTTGAAAAGGTAACCATGGTAACTGTCAGAATTAATAATGATCTCATTTTTTGTAAGGATAGACCCCATAATAACTATGATGAGACAAAATGGGGCGCATCTTCTTTGATTGGTCCGTGACAAGATGAATTAACAAAGCCCGCTGTGTCTGGCTATACAACAGAACACACAATGGAAAATGTTTCTATTCTGAGGTCCGCCAAAGAGCGAGTGAGTTTATCGAGACGGCGACGGACGCTTAAGCGGGCCTTGCCCCGGCCGGCCCGGTACAACAAGCATCACTGCTCGCTGCCCTCGCTTTTATCACTGAGGACATTATAAACGATGAACGCGAGATTAATTATGAAGTATATAATACGTGAATATGGCTGGCTGGGCTTGTTCTGCAGATGCTTGTTTCACACACGTCTCTGGTTGGAGTCAGAAATGCTAACTCGCTAGCTGGTACGGTGCAGTGAAAGGCAGTAGTCTCTAAGCCAGCATTGTCAACAAAATGTCCTAATTGAACAAAAACACTCGAACTTGGCTGCAAATTTGTGTTGTCGTAAAAAAAATAAGCGAGAGCAACTCCTGGATTGTCTAAGAGTTGATCGTTTGAGAACAAAAGTTTGGAGTCTTTTTTTCAGGGGTGTGTGTTGAGCCTTGCGTATCTGGGTTGGTTCTTACACATACTAGGCTGGAGCCACGCCCTTCCTGAATCTGCGGTCCGTCTTATCAGACCGTGAACTAAGAAAACCACTAAAGAACAACAAAAGAAACCACACTTAGCCCCAGGTAAACTATGCGGAAGAAATCAAACCATGTTATGAAACTCAGTATAAAATGAGACGAATACAATTAAACTAATTGGGACGACGGATTTGATTTGTTTTAAGATGGACTTTTTGACTTACTTTGTTGTCTTGATTGGTACACCGGTGGTCAGCTTTATAGACTGGTTTCATTTAAGATTAGTGCTGCCATGTAATTGAGGATTATTTACATGGTTTTGAGTTTTGAGAATAAAAGTGAAACAAAGAAATTGAAATAGGCGCCGATTTACTAAAGATTTGACCAACACGTTTCATCTGAAGTATAGGGCTTCAAGCCATTGTTTTCAAATATTCCAACTTGTTGTTGCTACAAACAAAAGTATTACAGGTGGTCCAATAGAATAATGGTGAAAAGTGTTAAAGTGGAGATGTAAATATTCGACTCAAGATGTGTTGCATATCGGTATCGAAGCTACAGAGGGCGCTCTTGTGAGCTTTGTGTAGGGAGTGAGGAATTGTTTACACGAGCTATTGTTTGTGTAGAATTACGATTTGGTTAACAACGAAACTTTGATAATTTATTTTGCACGATTCTCGAGAAGGCTTGCACGCAAACAATTCAAAAGTTTTGCAACGTCATCCTCACGTGGTTGTAAGCCATCACCTCATTGGTCAATGACTGCGTCGTTGGATTTCTTTTAACTTGTTTTTTAACTGAAATCGAGAAATGAACAAATGTGTAGAATACAGACGCACCCCGCAGTAAACGTTTCGTTAATCAAATCCGAAAAATGTAGGGGTATACTAAGGGCTAAATATGTTACTGGGCACAAAAAGCAACATTTTGTGTGTATTTGTTAATTCCATTGTATTATATTGTCGTATAATCACTTCATATAGCAAGCTAAATTAACTTGACGGCATTGTCCAAACAAAATGTTAAAAATAGGTGTAAAAAAAAACTCAAACCAAAAACAAAAAAATTCCTTGAAAAAATCTCAAAGCTTGAAGAGATCGTTTCTCTGATTTCATTCGGGTATACGTTATCGCCGACCTAGTTTACAAAAACAAATGTCAAATTCGATTAGTTTTTTTCCTATCAGAAGCAGCTAACTGAGATCGGCGTGCGATCTATTACCCCCCCCCCTCCCTCCCCCCCCCCCCCCCCCCCCCCCCCCCCAATATTACCATTGTTCTAGCCACGCCAACACACGAGCATAGTCCCGCCCATATTTATTCCAACCTCTCCAAAGATCCAACTCAATTCAGATTAAAATACCGAATCATTTGTAGACGGCAATTCCGTTATCATTCATCACGCGGCGTCACAAGGGGGTACGCAACAATAGGACCCCGTCATATGGGGGGGGGGGGGGGGGGGGGGGGGGGGAGGGGTCGGAGGGGGTGTAAGAGGGGCTAACAAGCGAGAGAACAGGGCTAGCTGAAGTGCCCTCCTCAACTAAAGCCTGCACGAGGAAGCACGCGAGCAGCTGCCCGTCGGTTTTTTGTATTCTCATCTGAAGGACAAATGACCGTTTTTCCCCGTCACCGGCCGACTGACTCGTTTTTAATGCCGTCTTTTAGAGCGCGCGTTATGCACAGTGGCTGCATGGCCAAGTCACGGACGCCGTGTTTTTATTACAAAGCTCTCATGTCCGTCCGACCGAGTGACATCATCTTTCTTTTTTTGCGGTTTGTCTGAAAGAGGAGATGGTTGTTTACGTTATTCATAACATGACTGGCACACCAAGGTCTTTGCAGTCAGTTTTACTTTTAATTTTGTAATTTTTTCAATATTGCGTGGTTGCAGTCATAATTAATAAATTCGATGATAATTTTGAGACAAATAAAGTAACTTTTAAAAGTGAAAAATATAATTAAAAGAACACCCATACTTCATATTTGTCGCATTTTGACTCAACTTTTTTAAGCTGCAAATAACATATTCGCATTTTCCCCTCAACAAATATTACTTTTACATTGAGTTCGTTTTACTCCAAACCACCACAATCCCATTGTCAATACTTCGCAGAATTTTATAATTATTTTTGTATTTCCTAGGCCTATAGTTTTGGATCATTCTTTTTTAAGTTGCATTTGCCAATGAATGTCGCACAATTTACAGCGCTAAACGCGCTAAATTTATGAAGCCGTGTCCGAATTATTGGGTGTGGCTTGAAATAACACGCTAGTCTATGGTAGCAGCTGCAGCGACTTCCTATAGACTCGTGTGTGTAAGCCGCAGCCTGAATTCGGACACGTGTAGCTCACGCCGTGTGGGTGTACATGTACGTGTGCGCACACTTACGTTGAAATGACGTCACATTTACGAACTGGATTGCGCGTTTTGTGGGATCGTGTTTTTATTTTTTATTTTTTACTATATTATAAAACAATCCTTTTAAACCAATCGTCATTCTGTGAAATGTTTACCTTGTTCTAGCTTGACTTGTCGTCCATCTTCTATCGCGCATTTAAAAGTAGGATACACCATTGGTAATTGCTTGAATTATCAGGAATGGGTGGATTTGAAGGTTGTATTTTATAGTAAATATCGTTTAACTGACCTGTCCGAAGTTTTACAATCATTGATGCTGAGAACTGCAAGAAAAACGGCGTTCGTTTTCAACCGGCGTCGGGCAGGTTGGTGTGTTTTTTGCGATCGCCGTCCGGAAATTTAATTTGTTTGGAACAATTACAGGATATCTAGCGCAATCACTTTGCTGGAAGCCTACAATCATTATTTACTTTCAAATAAGTAAGATAGTTCTTGACACTTCGGAAGTACAATTTGTCGATTTCTGCAAATGGTATACCTATACCTTTAAAACCGCGACGTAATCTGGAATATTTTTAGAATTAATCTCAACTTTTTTGAGCAGGTTCCTGAGGCTGATTCGAGACTACAAGTCGTCAATGAATGGCCAGCGTATATAGTCCGCATTGTGATCATAAAAATTAAAGTATATCATGCTAATAATATTGTCGAGGTGTTACACGCGCAGTTTTTTCACCCTCGGTTGAAGCGAGACGTTTTTTGTTCTTTTGTTCCCTAGGCGGTCCATTGCCATGATGTCAGTTCTATTATTGAGAATATTATTGTTGTTTTGATTTATTAGTCCAAACAAACCCAGAAGAGCAGCTGAGAGATAATTGCAGAGAGTGAAATGAAGACAATCTCCTGATTATTTCATCTTTTATGGATTACAGATTTTAGCGATCGAATTTCGCCGTCGGATTTACTGGCATAAACCAGTTATTATATTCTAATCTGTTCTGGTGCATCAGATCTTAAATTCCTTGTGTCATATTAGGATCACGGCAACTCTCCCAACTGACTAGCAATACATTGGTACTATGATATTGCATGCAAAGCAAGTATTCGTGGTCTACTTGGCGACAACAGATTTGAGTTTTCGCTGCACGGTGTATATGCACAATGCAAACACGAATATCGACCAATAGTTGACACGCAGTCTGCGCAGTTCCCACCGCCATAAAATACACGCAAACATCCTTCTTATATTACAAGTAATTAGTTAGTCAGTCTGTCAGTCCGTGCATTTGTGGTGTTTGTTGGTACTACATTTTAGTTTGACTGTTTGTCCGTCGGTGTATCTATAACAACTGCATAAAACTATGTTTCAAACTTCAATCGTAAAAAAGAAAGAAATGTCAAACAAAATTCAAGATTCGACATTTTGTTTGACGTTAAATTGTCGCGCCTAACATTTAAGAAGACACGTGATTATAATGGCATAGCTGAGTCGTCATCCGTAGAACTGTGGGTTTTTGATAGAATGGTTTTACAGCACTTAAAATACAGTACAGTTTTACAGTATTAAAATGTTTAAAGATTTTACCTCATACCTTTCCTAAAATGATTTTCTTTTCTCTAACTGACTAATTTTCAATTTATATGCATTAGGCGTATGCAACCCCCTAATGGGGGTGGTGGGGGGGGGGGGGGATTTTGAGCACAAAATATACCCCCCTGCGAGAGTCAAATTATGATTGTCTGACAACCAATAATTATAATTTTGTTAAACGGCTCGTTAACGTTTAAATTGTCTTGCTAGGAAAATAGCAATTGAGAAAAAAACATCTGTTTTTCGTGGTGAAACAATAAAATAACACCGAGAAAACATCTTTAAGTAACTATAGCTTTCACCAAGACACTGACTCCAGAACCCTCAAGCCAAAACAAAAATATCCCTAAAACATCCTTCAAATTAATATCACCCACACTCTATTTCTTAATATCTCACTTATTACAAATCATGACGAGGTTATTGTTGACAATAAACCCCTTTAGATTTTATACCCTTTCATGCCTTACCTCATAAAATCCAACCCACCACGCGCTTCATGGCGGTACTGGCGAAACTCGATATATCGATCGGTATGGGATCGATACTCAACTCTCAATCAAATCTCATATGTTGCTGGAGTCGGTATTATTATTAATTGAAAAAAAACCCAGCTCTGCCAGTCTGCAAACATTGCGCGTGTGCGTCTGATGCGTTGTCTCCCGTTGGTTTACACGGCGGGGGAGGGGGGAGGGGGACTTTTGAAGAAGATGGCTTGTTGAATTTGATGAATGTTTCACATGTAAAACATTCTCAATATTGGGTGCTCTCTGGCGTCTGATGTTTTGTCATTTTTATGTTCCTAGATTTAGCCTCACTTTACAGTGGCGGATCGAGACAGTGTGGGGGAGAGGGGGGGGGGGGGGGGGGGGGGGGGGGGGAGAGGGGGGAACCCCAACCCTATCCCTATTTAAGCATCGACTTATGTTATAATAATATTAAATGCTAGATAGCAGGCTAGTGACAGATCCACCATTTCGTAGTTAATTGTGTTAAACTTACAACTGACTCCCTAACTTTAGCTCTTGTGTCTTCCGAAGCGCAATTATAGTAATCAACATTTTTGTATTCGCACGGTGACTATAAATACATTTAGGTTTTTGTTTATCACCGCTTGAAAAAATCTAACCATCTCATCGTCAATCTGAATCCTTTGCCTTGTAAGCTTTGCAGAATAGCTAATCAAGTCGGCTTCTAAATTAAGACTTTGTCAAACAGAAAATTTGAAAGGACCTCGTGTGAATTTTACCCGACTCCGCCACCTGCGGTCGCGTAATACTTGACAGCACATAATGCATTTGTCTTACTGCATTCGATATTGATAAGGAAACCCAAGAACTCAATAATATTATTGAAGGGGAAGAAAGGAGTATGGTTAATTAATGGAGTAGTGAATGCATGTATCGCGCCTTGATTGTGCCATGGAGGTAGGATTGTGCCATGTGTCTAGGTATACATGTACATGTACATGTACAGTGTACATGTACATGTACATTGTATATACAGTCATGTGTCCATGTACATGTACGTACACCCCCGGCCCCATGCACTCGTACAAGGGGCACGCAGTGTGGACCGCTGCACAAAATAATGTCCACACATTGTGTGTAAACACCTTCCATCGTGGACCCCATGGCCCTATTTCCTTCTTTTGTTTTTGAAAGGCCTCCAATAGGTTTTGTACGCGATTTTTATTCGTGGAGTTTCTGGCAATCGTGGACCCTATAGTATTGTCCTCTATTGTTCGACGTCCACTATTTGAACGCGGATACAAACTCATATGCAGGAAGTGTAGACATCGTGTGGACTTGCCCAAGTGCCGGGATGCACACAAACTTGGGGTTCCCTCTCTTAGAAAAAAATGGGGCGAGAGTTAATAATAGAAAATGAAAGGAAATCGCGATCAAAGATTCGGGTTTTTCACGGTGCGAGTAAACTGTTTTCGTCGGGTTTTCTTATACCCAGCACGATATGTGGCAGAGGGGTAGCCCCCTATTATCCCTATACTTTATACGCACTCAAAACTATTGTAACCTAACCCATCCCCCCGTGAAACCTAAAAGGAATTCCTGAGATTCCGGGAACACAATGGTCAACACAAAAGAGGGGGGTTTTCTCTGCCACACATGCATGGCGCTTCATATGGGTTTTCTTAACTACATGAATACAAAGGAATGACAACTCTTATGTAAAGTTTGCATCATAGGTACACCGTATTATATAGTTATCCCCGGGTCACAGCAAGTGCCAGACGCTGCTGATACTGCATCTTCTGGGTGGCGGAGGCAGCTTCCTATATAGTAAACGCCATTACATCATGTTTTGAATGCCTCTCAGCCCAATTTACTTTCTCAAACAAATCATTTCATTTTGTTTAAGTTGTCTTTGTTAGCACTAAACTGAAGACCAATGCCAACGCAACATTTGGTAACAATGTCTTTTGTGTCATTTTTTTTGCGATGTAATGATGCATAAACGGTGGAGCACTAACCGATTCAGCGCAATCACAAAGTCGCTTGATTTTTCAAAATAACCTTTCGTGTTTTTATTTTTTACCCAAAACACCTCCGTGGTTGCCGATGCGTACCGTACCATCGTTCAATCAATACAACTGTATCTCAGTTGAAAATCGCGAACAACTACGTTGTCAAGGTAACTGTCTTCGCGCACCAGAAGCAAACACAAATTGAACACGATCTGCCTACATTTCCAGCCCCAAACACGTGACCCGACGCACGCCACATCACACAAACCTCGCTTCCTGTTAACCGATACTGATATTACATAATTCACTTGAGGCGTCAGACAAGAACGCTTCTCCAATTACGGTAATGAGAAAAGACTGTTGTGAACTTGTGGCAAGTGGAGACAATCTAATAATTCATAATTGTAATTGTCGGAGATTCTGTTTTGAATAGCGCCACATGCGACAGTGTCACACCTAAACGTGCTACTGCGGTGGTATGTATGATTTGAACCACAGAATATAGCTATCGCAACACGTGCAGTTAACTCACGCGTCGATTCACACAAGACAAGTAAAACAAAAATCAATATGTTCATTGTTACTCGAAAGGAGTAACATAATAAAAATGTCGAACATGAGAAGTATAAAGGTGATTCGTCAACATTAATTGTGTCTGGCGAAAATGACAATTTGCCACATGCAGGTCGATAGGGGCGGGGTCCCTTCCTTGCAAAGCGGGATACCATGTCACTCATCTTGACAATTTGGGACAAATACTGATGTCCTACTTTCCTTCAAATAATCCTAATCATCAATCGGGGGAAATGGAAGCAAAGACCCCTGATGTGAACCTGCAGTTTACAGAAAAGTTCAGGCGATATTTAGATGAACCGGCCGTTACTCGCAGAAGCAACCTGTAGTTACTATTTTTTGAGATTTCAAGCTAGAAGGAATCTTTACATGAGGTATTTAATTAAGTTGCTTCGTGTCGTAAGGAGCGTCTAAGGATAACCCTTGCCCGCTGAGAAGAACTAGCGCTATCCTCAGGAAGCAGGATCATTTCAACCTTCCTTGCACATTCTCAAAAGATTACAGCCAAACCTTACAGCCATTTTTGGACACATATAACTCCCCATCCAATATGAACAAAACCCACGGCCTAGAGAGGAGATATTGCCAACGTGATAGCTTTTTATCGATGGCACTTTATTGAAGGAAGTCGGTTTTGTTCACTCGTTAGTCGCTCAGGTTAACCCGAGCTACCAAAATTACCACTGTGTGAAATTGCAGACTTTTCCCCCTTCATGTTAAATGGATGGGGTAGAAAGATTAAACGACAGAATAACACCTCGCACGCCCCTCCATTTTTTTCACGCGGTTAAATATTCTCATAAATGACATGGTTTAGCTCCCATTTGACGCATGCGCGATTGAGAAGAAAGAACACTCAGCACTGTGTAATCCCATAACGCCACCCTACAACTATGGTACGTCACACATAAAATCAGTGTTGTGTGACAGTATTACCTGTCAACAATCCACATCGAGTAATAAACTCCAAAGATGGTTCTACACTCTAAGAAATAAAGGTTCCAATGTGCACCCTAATTGATACAATAGCAGCACCTCTAAAATAGATATTGTGCATATTCAAGAGGTGCAAATTTGCACCTTTAAGGGTGCAATGGGTTAGACCTAATAAGTAAAATGTTGCACCCTTAAGGGTGCTGCTATTGTATCAAATATAGGGTGCAAAATCGAACCTTTATTTCTTCGAGTGTAATTGGGCTCGGGAAACATGCACTCCCAATCGCGCGGGAAACTAGAAACCACAGCACGTAAAGAAATCGAATCAACAGATCATTGTTGCAGAATTCCCGCCCGGAAATGAGAGGCAAGAAGACTTCATCGGTACCAACTTCTAATTTCCTGCCGTCATTTCGTGACAATCAGCCCATGGGAAGACTAACGCACAATGCGCTCTAGTATACGTAGTCAAGGGTAATTGATTTTGAAAAGAGTGGAGGTTATTTTTAAAATCCAGCAGAGAAATAAGCAAAACGACGAGAGATTCCTTTTCGAGTTTATGTTGAACGAAAGCCTCCTCTTTTGATATTTGTTAGAGTTATTTAATCATTTCTTCTTCTGTTTGTTGAAGTTAATTGTGGAACCTTGGGTATTAAAAACGGTTAAACCAACCTGATAAAAAAAATTGATATAAATAATATTCTGAGTTGTCTTTACGTCATCGTCATGTGCATCAACCCTCAATAAACAGTGTTTTCAATCATACACACCAAGGTATAACGACCCTTTGCACACTAACAAAAGCGACGCAATTTCACCTCTCTTTTTTTAACTCGTTTAACCCTATCTAGTTAATCATCTGGATGTTAAACTTATAGAAACCCCCCAGTTCGGAAATAATCAATTTCAAGTTGATAATACCTACCCTCTCCTTTCTTTTCTTACAACTTCTAATATTTATTTCTAGTATTGTTATCCACAAAATGTTTTTGCTTTGTGGTTAGCTATACACTTTAAAAAAAACTTTACAGCTAAATTCTGTAACATTTTTCAATAAAACAATAAAGCACACGTTTCTGTCAATGTTTATGGCGTTTTTTAAACATGTTTTTTTGCATTTTAACATACAAAAGCTGTCAAATAACATTAACCAAAACATAACTAACGTACATTGCACTGTTTCATGTACACAGCCATTTTGTCTCTGATAAGGATCTTGTTAAGGTCGAGATATTATGCCCTCTTAACTTATTTAAAATGGAATAGAAAAAACTGCTCCTGCTAAGCAGAACGGGGTGGTTGGGCGGTGAATCCCTGCCTTTCTATAATGCAAAGCTTGTGGGTGGTGAAGAAGCCGCTTTCTGTAAACCGGGGCGAGACGGCTTCGCCGGCCATTTCCTCCCGCAAAGCGGGTGAGGTGGCAAGGCCATCCCGTATACAATGTATACATACATAAATGTGTATCAAATACAAACACATGTTATTTTGCCGAATCTGCTTTCTTTAATTTGCTTCCTTTAAATAATAAACCGTTTTTGTTTGAGGTCCAAGTTAAATAAGAATTTTATGTAAACAGAAAATATGGACGCCATTATATATTTAGCATTTTACGTTTTATTTGTATTTTGCCCAAATAAATTGGTCTGTTATTAACGATTACAATTTTTTTAATTTTTTTAATAACAAAAATATGTATGCGATTACATTTTATAAATTTATTAACAGTTAAATGGAATAACAGGAAGTACTGGCAACTCTTTACACAGCAATGTTTTTATAGTATATAATTATACACGATATTACTTGTCCAATTAGAGACCAGCATAGCCTCCCCTATATACGCGACCTATATTATTCATTGTCCATCTTTTATTTCATTCATTACTTCATCAATTATTTAGACACTGTATTATAATCTAGATCATAATTAGGTCCTTACGCGAGTGCAACTGGTCGCTATACCGCTGCCTTGTTTTCCGCTTTGTCTGTGTGACCCTTGGCCGTATTAGCCCCAGACTCAATACCAACAAAATTGTCTTGGTAAACTTGAATCGAAAAGTGACTGTAAATTGAAAATGAAGATCATTCTGGAGCACAGCCTAGTTGCAAGTTTAATGTGATTTGTTGTCAATTTCTTTTGAGATTTTGTTTGTTGAAGAGCGTGTGCTTATGCCAACGAGGTCCTTATCGACGATGTGCCCTCTGACGTCACGTGTTTATATCTGTATTCAAATGTGCCCGGCAGTATGCGCACACATCGTGTTTTACATAAAATGTGCTTAAAGAGTGACGTCGCAGGTCAGATCGCCTTTGAATTATGTGACCCCCGGTGTCACCTCTTAACCAAATTTATGTAAAACATGATGCGTGCGCATACTGCCGGGCACATTTGAATACAGATGTAAACAGAGGACACATCGTCTATAGAGCAGTCGTTTATTGAGGATTAAACAGAATAAAAGGTCCTCGGTTCATATGAAACGGCTTATACTATAGCACTATGAGAGCCTCGGTTTAATGCTATTTTTGAAGTTAATACTTACTTGGTAAACTTTCTGCATTGTAGTAACATTTTTGTCCTGCTGAAGTAAATTGGATTTTACAAACTCGGGTGAAATCGAACCACGGACTTTAGTTTAATTCCAACAATAAAACACAACCGCTAACATAACTGGTAAGAACTGGTTTGCTTCCGGCGATTAAAAACAAAACTTATCTAATAAACTGTCAATATTTACTCATCGTGTTTAACTACATGCGATTATTGTTTCAACCAATTAGACGACATATAGTACAACCTGAATAGCCCCCTCCCGAGACTCACTTGAGTGACCTTCACACTGATGCAGCGTCAATTTATCGCCGTAACTCATCAACGACATCAACTGGTAGCCTAGTGTTACCCTTTATGCCAATTTCCCCACTTCAACTGGTCATTGTCAGCTGGGACAATACCAAACTACCCTATATCGTATCAAGCAAAGGATGCGCCCGCAAACAGTCCCAATTTAATTTGCGTTTCCTTCGCACGTGTTCACTTGACACAATGCTCCCAGCACTCACAACGCGGCACGGACCTTTTTTGTTGTTTACCTTCACTGGACATTTCGTGTCTTTTCTCTGGAAATTAATATCACAAAAGACCGCTAGTAATTGTACTGCCTTATGTTATTGCTTTGTTGTGTTTGTTAAAAATCGATCTTTTATCGAGGAGCTAGTGGGGATTTTTTTTGTCGTTGTTGTTGCGTGCGCCGTCTGTGGATGGCCAGCGGGCGTCGGCTGCTTCAAACCAAGGGTGAATCTTGCATTCATGACGGCGTGTGCAAGACGACAGCGGCCGGTGGCGTACGGGTGCAGACACGCGAGGCCACATGCCTCAACCCCTCTTCCTGAAAAAAGGGTAGAAAAGTCAACGGTTGAAACGCGTAATGTCAGGAACGATAATCGTTAACAATTCTTGATTATATAAATTTGTTTTAACTACGCACCATGTATTGTATTGAATTAACGAATCATTCTGTTAAAATAAATAAGACCTTTTCGTTCTTCGGTTTTATTATTTGCTTAAAGTTTGTCAAGTTTATACTTCCAATATACGTTGACCTCAACAAAGGTGCGTTAGGTATTACCCCTAAATATTTGAGTGAACAGACAATTATCATGGTTTACCTATTAATTTGATTTAATTAAATGAATAATATTACAGAATGGACAGTTTAGATGTAGGACAAACACGCAAAAAGGCCAAATTTATAGAGCGTAAGACTTCCAAAACACGCCTCTGCGTTCTCCTCTATTGTCCATAATTAAGCATAAATAATAAGCTCCCAAATACTAATAATAATAATAATAATGTTAGTTCTTATATAGCGCTTTAGACTCCCACAATGTGGGTGTATCAAAGCGCTTTACATTATTACCCCGGTCATTAGGCCCATGAAACATTCCAAATACCATCTCGGCTCCCTGGGGAGTGAGCTCAATGCTGCCATTTCGGCGCAAAGTAGCTAAATTCAACCACAATAACCATCTCTGCCCTCACAGGTACCCATTTACTCCTGGGTGGAGAGAAGCAATGAGTGACAAAGTGCCTTGCCCAAGGGCACACGTACCATAGTCCCAGGCCGGACCGTACCCCCAACCTGTAGCTTTACCTACAGATTACAAATTCAATGCTCCAGACCACGAGGCCATGGCACTCCACATTCTTGGTTCGATTTTCTAGATTAATCCTATTTTAATACTCTTGACCAGCGGTCGTATTAATATAGACCCACACATTACTAACAAACCAATGGTTGACGATCGTTCATGCATAGACCTTACACGTTTGTGAATGGAAGTAACTAAGCGGGCTAAATTGGAAAATATGAAAGTTTTTGTGGAATTGAATGAAGCCCAAGCGGCATGATACTCGTCTCCAGCCAGGCCGTAGTCGGTCTAAATTGACCAATTGGCCAGTCCATGCCGCGTCCATAACACACGCGATTAAGTTATTGACTGACCAACCAGAATCTCCGTGCAATATGCTACCGCCTTCTACTATTAAAATATTCATTATACACGGATAATTAAAATTACAATCATTTCGATTGAATTGAAATGCTTTGAAGGATATTATATCGCGCGTGTGTAACCAACTTATCTCCCGGTGGCTAAAGCGTGTTCTTGTTCACACTGGATAAAACTTACCGTGTTCTGAACTTCTTATCACTAATTTTGCTTCCGCTTCAATTAACTTTAGTACCCTTATCTCAAAATCTTTGTTCCCTTTTAGTTTTGCCTTGTTCGGTTTTGCCTTGTTCGGTTTTGCCTGTTTAAGTTCGGTTTGGGTTTGGGTTTGGTTTAGTTTTATTTTGTCTCCGTTTATAGTGAAGTGGGCAAAGATATTTCTACAATTAGTCACATTTATAAACCACAGGGACCTTTTTTCTCTGAGAGATCACAAAATCTCAATGAGCTCGCGCATGGTAATTCACAGTCAATTGGTGGTGTGCACCCAATAGCGCCACGCACTTAGACAGTGCGTGACATTGAGGGCGCTATTTTAAATAGCCGCGAGAATTAAAAAGCAATGCATCACAGTGGCTGGGGCACGGTACGCATACAAACTGCGTAAAGGTGAAATAATCATTATTAAACACTGGAAACACTATTTGTGTATGCACAAAGGATTTGTCCATAGTATACATGAAAAGTGATAAGGTACAATTTATTTGTATTTATGTTTTGTATCGATTCATTTTAATGTTAGTCTTATTGCCCAGTTTCCGGACAATACCAAATCAACTGACTGGTTTTCAGTCAGTTACGTCACGGAGAAATTCCTCCATGGTTACGTGTTGTTGGGTGTACTGTGTACACTGTTAGTGTTTTTTATGCATTGCTGAATGCTGGTAAAACAAAAAAGATTAGGTGACTTAATTTGTGCATGAATAGGCATGTTGTTATGGCAAACTCTGTGCATAAAAAGTGCTACCTCAACTTTCAGTGTAAATCTACCGCAGTACCGGTATCTCATAAATGGGATCTGTATCTGTATCCTGGTATCATATCCCATATAGTCGGCAAAGCATCCATAGGAAACATCACACCAACTTTCACTGTAACAGATTGTAACACTAACAAGTAACAGACTGTGGCGTTTTTATTATTTTATTCATACGATATTAAAGTCATAATACGTACTTTCTCTCAAGTGTCAAATATACCCGACTCACCCTAAAAAACAGACTGAACTTTTGAAGTTTTGTAGCATAGAAAATAAACCTTTCTCACACAATCTTTGCCGTTTTTGCAAACTTGTGACTGATATGTTTAATAAAGTCTAAAACTGAAAACTGAAATTAAGAAACAAGGCAAGTTATTAAAAAAAAAAACTCATACAACATTAATACAAGATTTTGTCTTGTTTTACCCTTTTAACTTTTGACTTTCAACAGCAAAACTTAAGCCGTGACGAGGGTAGAAGAGTCATCATATAAAGGTAGGATACACCATTTGCATATCAATATTTACTACCGAATTATTAAGAAATGGCTTACTTATTTAAAAGTAAATGATGATTCTAGCTAGGCATCCAGCAAAAGTATTGCGCTAAATATCCTGTAACTGTTACGAAAAATTGAATTTTATGAAAAAATATATTTTGATCGCTGGACGGAGATGACGGCAAAAGAAAAAAACCAACAAGAACAAGTAGAACAACTAAACTGAAACCAACCAATAAAAATGAGGAAAGGTCAAAGGTCCAACTCCCAAACAAAACAAAAACCCAAACAAAATGCAAACAAACATGTAAATACTTTTCTTTAAATTAAGAAATATTTTATTGTTAAACAGGACCAGCCTGTTGATGAAAACACTACATTATTTTAAATAAATATTAAATACATTAAGTGTACTGTACATGTACTTAGTTTATAGAACTGTGCATTACCTAAACTACATGGTAAAGCACTCTACAAAACGTATGTGAGACAAATTAAGTTTACACAAAGTTTGTACCAATTAAACTAATTATTTAGGAGTAAAGGGTAAACACAAAGGCTGAATAAAAAAAAAAATTCTGGATTTTGCATTTAACAAGAGCTTTCTAATGGTATACAACATTATAAAAGGGGTGCTGAGTTCAGTAATGGAAATATAGACCAGCAACTTAGGCCGCATCCAAATCTCTTGTCTATGGCTATTGTCTAGGTGTTCGTCCATTACAAATACACGTGAGCAGGCTGACAATAGACGTAGCCGTAGCTCTGGAAGCCCGTTTCGGACACGGCCTTACTTGAAGTGGTAACAACTAAAATGTCATTTAAAATTCTACAGTGAATGTTTGATGAGATAATAAAAATGAGATGAAATAGGCTTCAAAGATGTTTGACAGAAGAACATCATTGCTTTTACCCTTTGTTCTGCAAAATGACAATTCCCGACTTTAAGCTCATTTTGTGGTGTAAAACTTGTTAATATTCAGGAGGTAGGCTGATGAATAAAAGACGTAAAGAGAAGCACAAATCTAAACTGATCACGGTGCATGATATCTACATTTACAGTCAACAAAATAAGTTAACGTGTCGGCCAGCAACACTTTCCGCACATTTTAAAATCATTCATATAAATAATTGAACTATTACTTGAAGTAAAATTTAACAACGCAATCTGAGTGGCTTAAATCTACCTAAAGGTAGGATACACCATTTGCAGATATCGAAAAATTGTACTACCGAATTATTAAGAAATATCTTACTAATTTTTGGGCTATTACGAAAACAACAAGAACAACTGTCCGACTTCTTTTTTCTTACTTTTTTCTAAGCATGATTAAAAATCTCCTGACAGGTCAGTTAAACGATATTTACTATAAATACAACCCCCCACCAAAGTCACTTATTTCTGATAATTCAAGCATTTATCAATGGTGTATCCTGCCTTTAATAATATATAAATAGAATTGAACTCTTAGAATATTTTCTAACGTGTTGATGTGGATTTCACAAACAAAACTAAAGATTCAACACTGGTGCCTAACCACACTCAATACGTATACATATATGTTCAAGTCAACTCGTTCCAAATCCAAAGTTTTCCGCAAATATATAAAAGCAATTAAAATAAAATTTGATAAAAAAGGTAACACAGGAATAATAACAAATAAAACATACATCGCACTGTCATTCCTTTCAAGCTAATTAAAAACAAACAATAATAATAATAACTCTGCCACAGCAATTTCCACACTGCAACCTTATTTTAAATGTAAGGAGACACTGTGGCAAAAATATTCACACGGAATGATCATCAAAATACTACTAGAACTCAAGTAAACTGTAGTATGCAGTACTTTTACTGCTTTGTATAATAGAAGTATTTGTTATTATTTGGTACTTCATGTACATCTAAACAGAATGATCACCTTGAGCAACAAAATACTACTAGAACTCAAGTAAACTGTAGTATGCAGTACTTTTACTGCTTTGTATAGTAGAAGTATGTATTTGTTATTATTTGGTATTTCATGTATATCTAAATAAGTACTTTGTAGGGTGTGGTGCTTTACCACAGGGAGTAAGGTTAACTGAACAAATAAGAGGACATATGAGAAAGCTTAAAATCCCTGAGTTACGTTTCAGTGAGTAGGACTCGGTTGAATATTGACTCGTAGTTGTGTTGGGTCTGCAAAGGTTTCACAAAACCAACGATGATAACCGTATCACAGTCTTGGATCTGAAATAGAAACGAGAAAACAAAAGTTGAGCTTGAACCAAAATGTGTGTTGTTATAATAGAAAGATTTCAAGCAGACCAGTTGATCAATAAGGAGAGTGGTAGGATTAAAGTTGAGTAAAAACTAGGACAAAGATAGGACTTTGAATGACCAAATATATAGTAATGATGAAGATGCAGACGTTGTGGTGTTATACTCCAAGTCTCAAGATTTATTCTCCTGCGTTCATACCACAATACCACCAATGAGAGGGTTCCAAAGTTTGTTAAACAATGACAGGACTCTTACTTGATTAACATGCAGGCAAGCGACGACAGTTGCCAGTCTCTGATGGTCTCGTCTCAGCAGGACAACGAGAATGATCTACCAACTCCCATGGACTAGTGGACGTTACAATACAATAGATTGTTCTTCGTCCATTGGCTTGACCGCATAAACCTCTACAATTCAACCGGCTCACAAACCAACTATAACGTGATAAACATAAAGTGGAAATTAATCTTCAACTGTGCATGTCTTGCAGTTATGTGGTTAAATCAGTACAGTCAAATAAGTTTGTGTTTATACATCATCTTCTAGCCCTGTAAATATTTTACATTAACTTGATAAAAAGAAAAGAAATCCCCTTCGAGGCATTAGGCATCGAGACAGCAGCTTGATAAATCAATAGAAAGTACACATATTGCATCAAAAGCTCACGCTCCGAGTAGAAATTATACAGTTCATCAATGCAAGAAACTCAAGTTTTCAAAAGATTTCCCGGATAATATGTTTGAGATGGTTCAGTTTTGCCACAACTTTCGGGTTCCTTACCTTGAAACTTCACAGGGAGCTTCATTACAGGTTTGTACATTGGAATTCTGATTAGGTCTGGGTAAATGACTACAGAATCTGTCATCATCAGATAGGAACTGCTGCTGGTTGACAATAAGTGCACAACGTATGTCTTCCGTACGCGTACCTGACACAGAGAAATACATGTAAAGAGTTCACTCAACTTGTCTGTAATTCACTCCATTGCTTCCCTGTCTGAATCTAAAGGCTGTGGCCAAGGTGATTGGCTATGGCTTGTTATTACACATGCACCAATATGGATGTGGTTGAAGCCGCTTCCCATAGACTTTCATACTCCCATACTGTCAGCCATAATCTTAACCTTGGCTGCTGGACATACTACGTAAAGCACACATCCCCAGGAAACAAACTCCACTTCATTGTGACATATACTGAGGATATTCTCATTATTAACCCTTGCTCTTGTTTACACTGCAAAAGCACTTCAACCGTGTCCCCCCCCCAAAAAAAAAAAAAAAATGTTTTGTACATGGCTTTGTAAAGTACTTTAACCCTAACCCTCCAGGGTATTTTGGCTAGAAACCCTGCCAGACGCAACAGACTGCATACTTTTATGTCAAATTGACTTGTGTGCAGAGTCCAGCAAAGTCAAGCAGTCACCAGAGATGCACTGTGCTGGATTTGGCAGGGTTAGGTTACAGGAAACTGACTTGCCATTAGGAACTCTCATAGAGGAAGGGTTAACTTAATTCTACTTCAGAACTGTCCACACTCGCAAAAAATTCAAGCAGCATCACAAAATTAAGCAGAATTTATATTTCTTCTCGGGAATTCATTTTTTAAAATTATCTACGCAACCAGTACATTGTATTTAGCATTTCTCTTGTGAAACATGATCGTAGAGCTGGCTTAGTTTTGACCTTTGACCTTTGACTTTGTATACCTACCGGGGCCACAAGTGACGCTGCATTGGCCTTCAGTCAACACCCATTGGTACTCGTCTGCTGGTGATTGATCCTCCTCAGCTGGTGATTGGAAAGACCAATTAATGTCCGGGATTGCCAGATCGCCAAACAGAGCGGGATTTAACAAGACATAGACATAGACTTTGAGTTGTACAGTTGTCGGGCCCGCTATTGTGATTGTCTCAGCGTTCTGGGATGTATAGTAGTTGTGTTCAATTTGCGTTCCTCGATAGATTTCTGTAGTGATCTTTCGTGTTGGGAGTGAGTTGCTAGCCACTTCCCCAGTCCCGATGACAAAGTTATTGCCGTCTTTGATTGCTGTAGGAAATGAATGACAAGTGAAAAAGAAGATCAGTCAATCAACAGAAATGATAGAAAAATAGGGGCAGTGCAATACTGCAATCAAGTACAGCACATGGATTGGGTTGGCGTAACATGGTAGCCGTACTTTCCTTGCATTCCAACGCTGTGACCTGGGTTCGAATCCAGCCTGGGCCAATGTGTGCATTGGGTTTTCCCGAGCATCATTCTATGGTTGTCCTCCAATATCTACACTGTAATTCCATCCACATTTTCTACCAAGGGACCCCACTGGAAAACGACTTTCGTGGTTGAATGCTAAATATCACAATATTTGCCTAACAATTTTAATAAGGTTTGTATACAATGACTGTCTGTTGTGGATATATCACTTGTCTATTAATTAATTCTACCACCTGTTCATTATAGCCACCTGTCTATTTGTCTATAAATTATCTTCATTGCTGTCAATTAATAAGAAAAATACTCGGTATATACCTACCCATAAAAGTGACGACATTGGTGTTGGAGATAGTTACAGAGGTTGCTCCCACTGGAATCGTCAAAAACAAATTATATTCTGAAAAGGAAAGAAATCCAAACAAATTGTGAGTTGATTATTTCCTAATTGGCAATCATGTTTTACTGTGAACTAACCATCTTTAAAATATTGGTACATGTAGCGACTAAAATTGACAGAGCTGTTGAAATAACTAGATACAAATCAGCTGTAAATCATTCCTCTTCTGTTATTTAATTTGTTTTTCAAAGTCGAAAAGGCATGGCAATTAAACAAAACTAATGTGATTACTTCTCACCTCCATATGTTCCTTCATTGTAGGTACCACTCTCAGTTTGACCAGAATTACCGGTAATTATACAACTCTGAGAAGCAAAAAGAAGAAGATATTTTTAGTCAATACTCCGTGGGATTTATGCAACCTCAAGTCTGATTAAGTCGTTGAAGACTTATCCAACAAAACAAATCAGAAGCATAAATCATGAAAAGACAAATGTTGTCGTACCTGAGTGTTACATGGCAGACGATCCGTTGCGGAACCAAAGCATGGCAAACCACTATTCCGAGGTCTGAAAAATAGTTAAAGAACTTTTTTAATTTTATGCAAAAGTAGTTTAGGATGCAACACATCAATCATTCAGAAATCCGATATTTAATAAGATTGTTTCAGCCACACTTTAGATACTCACGATGGGTTGGTGCAGGTTCTGCTTCTTGTCTGTTGTCCTCCTCCACAAGTCACTGAGCATGCTCCAATTGGTGACCATGACGACCAACCACCATTCACAGGAAAAGTACATGGCTAAAACAAAGACCAGTAAAAATGATATTAATTTGTCGCAATTCTGTGTTGGTATATTTCATCCAAACTATGAGGACAAATTGGCACATCTTTTTATAATAACAAGATACATGTAGACCATACATCTGTAAGTAAACTATTCTGCTGTGTTTTTCTCTCGTTATTTGGAGAGTCGGGTTGGCGTAGCGGTTCTTTCCTCGCCTTCCACTGCTGTGACCCGGGTTGGAATCCGGCCTCGGCCAATATTGGGCTTTCAGTCCCTGCCCGATTCCTTCTGGGGTTTTCCCCCAAGATATTCTTCTGGGGTTTTCCTCCCAACTCTAAAACTGTACCTTCTTCTTAATGTCTTCTTTTTACAGGTTTACGAGCTGCAGTGCCTAGGGTACTTTTGAGGAATTTTTGGTTTTATTACCAACAAGAATTATTAATAACAATAATATACATTTCCTCAAGAAAGTTGTGTTGTTTATTTAAATGACACTGCTGAGTTACATTTTACCATGGCTTTTAGAGTATTGTGCTTACCTGTACATTTCTACACTGTTGACTATCAGTGCTGGAACCTGCACAATACAATCCTCCGTTTTGAGGTCTAGACAACAAATAAAGAAGAAACCAAAATTAATATTTTGGCCATTTCACAATCTCAAGAGTTAACAGGAAATACATCCGAGGCCAATTTATTTATTTAGCGTTTTAGCCAAGTAAACTGTTTTATATATTTCTATGCTAAGCTGAAATGTTCAGAAAACCAGTCATTAGCAATAACATGACATGAGATTTTGGATGGTTCCTTCTTTTTGCTAAAGAATATCTCTCATGCAGCACAAGCCCTCTGGAATATTTTACAACTGGACTTTCGAACAGCTACTTTCTTGGACACATTTAAATCAAAACTGAAGATCTTTTGTTTGCAAATTTACTTTAATTAGGAACTAATTTTGTTAATCTTTTATATTTCAGTTTCTGTTCTGTTTTCTTGTCTCCAGTGACTCGGAATAGATTTACTACAAGTTTTGAACTGACACCTGCAAATACACACAATATTATTCAACATTTAGTCTGTTAAAAACCAAACATTTGTTCCTTGACAAATGTTGACACTTACGATGGATTGGTACAAGTACGAGTCCGTGTTGTCTGTCCACTTCCACAGGTGACCGAGCAGGGACTTAATGCTGACCATGCTGACCAACCACCATTGATGACACACAACTGAAAGGTGTCAAGACAGAAACAGTAAATCACCAATGACAAATGAATCTATAATCTCAGTTGATTTGAATGGCTTAATAGGCTGTATCTAAATAAAGACTTGAAATTACACCTAAGAAGTGGCTGCAGTCACTACCATAGGCTTGTGTGTAATTGTAAGCCACAGCCAAGTGATTCAAACATGGCCTTATAGGCTTTTTCACACATGTACTTCTGATCTGTATAGGTCGAGAGCTCTCAACCCACCTCCTGAACAGGGTTAGTTAGTTAGTTAGTTTCGGATTGAGCGCTCTACAGGGGTCAGAGCTCAATTTGTGACCAATCGGTGACCAATCGGTGACCAATCGGTGACCAATCGGTGACCAATTGGTGACCAATTGGTGACCAATTGGTGACCAATTTGGGATCAAATTGTGATGGATTGTTCCTTGACCTGACTGTGACAAAGTTTCAAAACAGCTACAGAGCATTACAGACTAGGTAAAGACATGAGTACAGACTACATGCAAATGTAAACGAGTAACTAAAAGTATCAGTATGGCTTGTTTACCTGTGTGTTGCATTGAATTCCACTCTCATAATTGCTTCCAGAACACGGTGATCCTCCGTTTATTGGTCTGCAAAAAAAGTTAACAATACAAAAATTGAAACTTAGTAACACATCGTACTATAAATACATATACTGTCATACTGTTCAACATGCAAGCTGGACCATTGTAAAAACAGAGGAGAATTCTAAGACTTACCCTGGATTTGTACAGGTCCTGGAGCGTGTTCTTGTGCCACTTCCACAGGATCTTGAGCAAGGAGAATACACCCATTCAGACCAACTACCATGAACCAGTGATGGACAGGACTGCAAATAATAATGTCAAGAAAAGGAATTCAGACTTGAATTCATTAAATTCAGACTTAGCATACCAGAATTAGGTTGAACTAACTCAATAACATAACAACAGTATATGGAATCTTGACTGTTGCTGTCGTATGAAATGACTCCACAGTCATTCAGTGAAAAATCATGTCAAAAAGTTTGATTTGACTGTTCAAAAACAGATGCACATGTACACACATTTTTATTATTGGAAAAAAACAAACAACATAATTTGACATAATTGGATAATATTTGGATAAAATAATTAACAATGCAACGTTGACTCACCTGAGTGTTACAATTGTAGGTTTGAACATTGCTTCCAGCACAATAAGCTCCACCATTCCGGGGACTGATGACACCAACAAAAAATCAAAAATTAAGTTGTGTAATCAGACTTTATGCAAAACCAGTCCAATTAAAGAGTCCTCGTACTTCAAAATTTATGTAACTACAACAGATTTACTCTGTGTAACTAAGATTTAGTGTTTTCAATAGAGTATTTCTTCTACACATTGTTTGGAATTCCTTGCAGAAAGAACTTGATCGATGTTAATTGCCTCCCTAATTATAGTTGTTGGTGTGTTTAATGAAATGAAAGTTTAAGGTTGGCTACTTACGGAGGATTATCACACGTTCTTCTTAACGTTTGTTGTCCACCACCACACGTCACTGAGCAAGGTCCGTATTCCCATGCTGACCAGCCTCCATTAACGACAGTAGGACACGCCTGATGGAAATAACACAAATTATTTACTGAAGAGAAACATTTTGAATAAATCTTCTAATTGACCAAAAAACAACTTTAACATGTAAAAATAAAAGAAAAAAATCCAAAATGATAGATTTGTAAGATTTACTTACCTGTATGTTACAAAGTTGACTGTCAGTCCCTGATCCAAAGCATGGCAACCCACCATTCAAAGGACTGTCGTAAAACAAACAACAACTTTAATTAAATCATTCTTTTCGCTTTAAACATAAATTTTATAGGACAAGATTAAATACAGAGAATAAATTTAGTTGTTTTATCCCAAATTACAAATCAACACAAATTTAATAAAATTTCATTCGATTAGAAAACTATACAAATAAAAAACAAACAAATGAACACATCTTTTAATAGCAAAACTTGTTCACTCACGTTGGGTTTGTGCAGGTTCTACTTCTTGTCTGTTGTCCGCCCCCGCACGTCACTGAGCATGCTCCAAACGGTGACCATGACGACCAACCACCATTCACAGAAACAGAACATGCCTTTATAAACCAATTAAAAAAAAAATATTTGTTTATATGGATGTATTACCACAAACACCTTTTTTTAACAAACACATTGAATATAAACTACACATATGTGTACACAGTATAAATATCAATGCATTAAGTACCTCTTGAAAGCAGGGTACGTTGTCTGATGAACTTCCAGCACATGGTTGGCCTCCATTTTGTGGCCTATAGATGACAAATCAGCACAAAAGAACAAATCAATTGTGTACTCTTTAAACATATCATTTTATTAACATGGGGGGAGGGGGGGGGGGGGTTGGTTTAAAGCCATGTTACGGGCAATTATTCAATTAACACAATTTTTGTCTCAATAATATTAATCAAAAGAAGTGTGCTCTATCAACCCTAAACAAAAAAATGCAAGCTTCATGGAATTAACAAAAGGTTGGTTGGAATGTTCCAAACGATCCATATTTGTGAAGTGGAACTTACGCTGGGTTGTTACACTGTCTGGCTCTGATTTGGACACCTTGACCACAAGAGACTGAACACTGACCGACTGACCAGACTGACCATCCTCCGTTCACTGGATTGGTCATTATATCCACACAGTTTCCTTCAACACACCACTAGGAAACAAAATGAATGATACATTTACTTTAAAAATGTAGCGTTATACGTTGACAATGTTAGTTTTATATAAAAAAAAAAATTCTTTGAAAAAGCAATTAGTGTAGATTACGCACCTGTATTACAATGTATTACATTATGTCTATTATCCGAGTTATGTCATTACAATACAATGAATTCCAAGAGAAACATTGCCATAAATTAAAAATAAACCACTTCGACACATTGATGTGAAGTATCCTTACCATGTTTGTTCCACAAGATGTACCATCTAATGAAGCCACACCTGTCCCAATACACTGACCAGTAGAGGTTGCACAAGCCAAATGACCACACTGAATCAAAACCAAACAAAACAGTCATTGTATGATAAGCTGTAATATTATAGGCTTATGATTGCAAGACAAATATTTGTTACAGATAAAAACTACTACAATATCAATAACCAAAACTATGTTGTATAATCAAGTGAAAGCTTACAGTGCATAGTATATGATAATACGGGGAGTCGGGTTGGTGTAGCGGTTCTTTCCTCGCCTTCCACCACTATGACCCGGGTTCGAATCCGGCCTGGGCCAATATGTGGATTGGGTTTTCAGTCCCTGCCTGACTCCGTGGGTTTTTCCCCAGGATATTCTTCTGGGGTTTTCCTCCCACCTCTAAAACTGTAACTTCTTCACATTAATTGTTGAATGAAATAACAAATTGTTGAATGAAATTTGTTCCCGCCGTGAATATGGCCATTGATGCTGGTACGGCGATAAACCCTAAAAACTCACTCGCTCACTATATGATAATACAATATTTGTTGCTGGCTGTTTGCGGCTTTTTGCGCTAGAACTCTTCATTTGTACTCACAGTGGTTCGAGCCGAGCAGACCCTCTGGTACAGACTATTGATAAGCTGACATTGTAGATCAGCCGGGTATCGAACATTACCAGGCAAATCAGCTGGTATTGGATGAGGGTTGGTACCGGGGGAACTATCATCAAGACAGGATACGAGAGGATGGCTACAAAAAAACAAAAAAAATTATCAAAATACTGTCGGTATTCTGAACAGAGTTGTAATGACTCGAGTCAATGACTCGACTTGACCTTCTTGACCTAATGACTCAACTCAAGTCACAAAAATCAGTGACTCGTTACAACTCTGAATCTGATTGGTTTTCAAATAATAGTTGCTAGGCAACCAATGAGCCATCAATCCCATCACAGGTAGCACTCGGTCTCCTGACGACTGACAGACCATACTGTCTGAAACGTTGAGTTCCCTCTAGTTCTTTTCATAACCACACAACTGACTAAAGAGAATAACCGGTACCACATGGTGCCAATGTAAACAACTTATCTTCTCTTAAATCCCATAATGAAAACTGTATCAGCACATTGGAAAAAGTTATGTTTTTACAGTTTGTTTTTGCTCGACTGACTGACCGACTGACTGATTGATCAACCATGACATCTATAAATTGAGGCTTCTGTGCAAGCTCTACTACACAAGCCACATTTTGATATACACTATCTTCCTTTCAGGACTCACCAAAGGAAGTCTTTGAATTGTTGTGCGCTGCATGATGACCAGATGAAGGAATCAGGCCCATATGTCCTGGAGGATGCCATTATGTTGACCGCGTTAGCACAAGCTAAAGGGATATCAGAGAATTGACCATCGCCATCATGTTCTATACCCAAGCTGTAACACAGAAAAATCAAGGTAAGAAAATACCACTAACTTTATAAACTGTTGCAATAAATTTGAGTAACGGTCAACTTTTTTGTCAGATACATTTTGCGCCATTCCAGTCATTTGAGAAAACATTAATTTTGTGATTTCTAAACTCTTAGAGGAAACAATTGGTAACCTATACACTGAGCAAGGACTGATAACTCACTTGTGTCCCAGTTCATGAGTGATGACCACCCCTGAACCGAAGCCCATTTCCTCCACCAGAGCACATGCGTAGTCTCTGCTACATGCCCCCCGGAACTGTGCAATCCCAAGAAGCGAATTACTGTTCTGTAATCTCAAGTCAAATCTGTCAAGAAAAAAAACAACAATTCAATAGCACGGCGCTTAGAACCAAATAGGCTTGGCAAATAATTCGGCACAGCAAAGCCCTTTAGCTTGACAGGGCCTGTCGCGCTATCAGTGTTCGGAATGGCAGTGGCACGGCATGGCGCCAATGAAGAACAGCGTTTAGTGCAATGCCGGGCTAATGCTGCACTATTGCTGCACTCATATTAATTAAGTTTGGCATGGCAGTAGCACAGTGAAAAGCCTAAGCCTTAGTCTTTGTGCCTTGTAAACTTTCAAAGTGTTCTATATTGCAATTGTTTGCCTTCTAGAGCTATTGCGCTAATATTGTCGGTTGTGGAAATGTTAAAGATTCTGTACCTTGACAAAAGAAGAGCGTTGTCAAAATGATTTGAGCTGTTGTCGTCGAGAGTGTTGGTGGCTTTTTGGTACTGGCAGAAACTACTCAATGTGTCGCCTCCATCTTCGGTAACAGTCAGTGTGCCAGTTCCGTAAGACGTCTGGGGAAGTGAAACGGAAACAAATGCAACTGAGAGATAGTTCTTTCATTCGGATGCAGTGTGGGGTTGATGACAAAATAATATTATTGAATGTTTACAATTGCATTTTAAAATGCATTTCAATTTTGTCACTATGGCAATAGAAATTTAGAATTTGATGTAAGAAATGTACTGCCCAACAGGTAATGAGATAATTAAGGTTTATTAAAGTAGTTTGTGTTACTTACAGTTGTGCTTTGAAGAACTTGTAGTTTAACAATCTTGATGATAAGAGGAACACCAAGAGATGCGTGCATATAACTACTTGCAACCTACAGGCAAAGATAACAATTTATGGATGCTGAAATGAGGATATTTCATCCCAAAAACTTCTCTTTATAAAAATGGTGTTCAATGGAGGGTGGAAGATAGACAATGTCATTCTGGAACAACTTCATGAATTCTACTCTTGTGGGCTTAAGACTCGTAGTATTTGTGCAACACTTTGATAGACCTTAGGAACAATTAATATCTTAGATAGAGTATCTTACAGTGTTCATAAGTGCTAGTGCAACATCCGTTGCACTTCGACCATTTGAAGAATGATACGAGTTCATCTCAGAATCGATAACGAGGAGGAGTTCCAAAGTCTTAGTTCCAACTGATGATCCGTCGTTGCAGGTTTCTCTCTTTCTCCTTCTTGCCTCATCATCTTCACTTGGGACCTCAGATTCCATGAAGTGGTAGTAAGAACCTAATCATATAAAAACGCAACATGGATGAAAATCCCAACAATTCCTGAATTCTTCAGTGTCAACCCAGGGAGTTGGGGTTAAGTAATGTGGTGTTTATATACTTGCTTGAAGTTTAAATGTGAATCAAAGAATACAAGAATAAAATGTTTTTGGCATACTAGAAATTCTAGTAGAATTAAGAAGCACTAAGTAGGTCAGTCAGTAAGTCAGTCAGTCAGTCAGTCAGTCGCTCGCTCAGTCAGAGACAAAAGACTGGCCAGGAACAGGCAGTGGTCAACTTACGTTCCAGTCCACAGAAGTGACGGTTTGCCTCATTGTCTCCATTATCAGTGTCGGCTGATCGGCGGTAAATAATATGGGGGTTCTCCAAATCGCGTCTCTGTCTACGGACGGACTCTGTGTGATTGTCGGTCAGTTTCTGGATGAACAATTCGTAGCCTTCCAACTTGATAATACCAGACTAAGATACAAAAAAAAATGAACAAATGGTGATAAATAGGCCTACTGTTGCCATGGTTACAACAAGTGTTTGTTGTCTAAATCCACAGACAATGTAACTTACCGATAGAAAACAAATTTGTAAGTATCATCTAATCTCAAACTTTAAAAAAATTTGATAAATTCATATTTTTAAACAAATTTTAGTGTACTGTTAGTTAAATAGTAGTAGTACCGATCACTTACCAAACCATTGTTGCAAGTGCTGACGGCAACTCGACTAGCGCCCTCATGTGACACAACCCTGCCAAATTTGTAGCAGGTGTCGTGTTCTGATGGGAGAGGTCGCTCTTCAACCTTACCGTCTGCGTCGACGTATTGAACTTTGAGCCCCGCAGGTGTCAGTTGTTGATTGGTTGTAAGTTGGAGGTGATACTCGTCACCAAAGGCATTGAATTTAAACTCGGAAATGTCGAATGGATTATCGACTTCCCGCCTTTTCCTTGAGTTTTCAACTTCCCATGGACTGATGACTTCGAATTCTTCCCCTGCAATTGTAGGAAACGTATAGGGCCATTTTTTAGATAAAAAGAAAACAACATTTTAGGAAATACAAAATATGCTGTATAAAATCGATAAATCACTCACCTCCTGAAGTCGAGGTAGAATCTAGGTAATACTTGGCATCTTCAAGTGACATAAACTGCGAGTTCTGTAAACAAAACAAAATTACATGTTATTATTATTATTGTTATTTCTTTTTGGTAATGAAACCAAGGATCCCTCAAAAGCGCTCTAGGCACTGTAGCTCGCAAGCCTGGATAAACCTTATACAGTTTTAAAAAGCACGATGTTTCGTTTTTAAGTTATATGTGCAAGTTGTTTATCACGTTGTTTTTCTAAACATGCGATGGTGCGAGCAACATTGCTACCAATACAACTCGAAATGTTTTACAAAAACTTTCAAAAGAATTGTCCTAAATTGGCGCCATGTCGTTGAATTGTATTGGAATGATTGATTGGGCTGAACATATGCGGTTGAAAGTAATAAATCAAAGCCTTCTAGCGGGGAAGGTAGAAAACAGTAAAGCAGAGGTAAAATCTGAAATTGTCTTGTATCACAAAAGAGCTTTCTAAAATGAATCTGCAGTGCATACGATCCGAATTAACCGCAAACAAACCACCTTTTCAATTACAAAAAACCATCATACGAAACCAATGTTAATGGCCCATGCTGAATCGAACTGTACTTTGTGTGTGCTGGAGCAGAACTGTTTCTGATGAGTTGACTAGATTTGCAACCCTAACCACCCCACAACAAATATGTTTTCAGACCCTGTTTTTCGAGAATAATGTCCAATTGTGACTCTTTGTTGTAAGAGTTTATAGATCAAAATGTTTTTCCCATCAGAGGCGCAATAGCTCTACAGGCTGTTTTAGCAACTTTAGTATTGTAGGTTTAAATGTGAGCCGTGAGCTCTCAAGCGCAGATACCCGATATTAATAAAGTTCAACCAGAACTTCACCGCTACTAGTTCCATTTATTGTAGTCGCCGATAATTAAACTTGATACCATATTTAATTAACTTACTATTGTGCAAATACAAATGTAGTCGGGTAGTTTACCCAATGAAGTTGGCGACACGCGATGTTTGTGAAAACGATACCGATTCCACTAAAATATTTCATATTATTGTGCAAATTAAAAAACCGCCGAATTTAACAGAAATGACCTGCATCTTTTCTTGTTTTTTACAGTGACTTTGATAACCCAAACCCCAGAAAAATAAAGCTAACTGCCGCTTGGTACATGTACCAGCTTCTGATTAACCTCCGTGGTTATTTCAGCGTCTTGTTTAAGGTCAAAACACTTCAACAAAAGTCATGGTATTGTTAAGTTAACTCGAAATTTATAAACCTCTAATCTGCTTGTTACCTTTTTGGGCTGTAAAAGTTGCAAGGATATACATGTACATAGAGACCACCCAAAGGGGAGAGTGTCCCATGACTGACATGTAGTGTTACTCGCTACCTTTCATTAAACAAACCTATACCGGTTAGAGAGAGAAATCCGATGTGTCGCATGCATTTCACCATTGATAAATGCACGGGAAAACATACAACACACGAGTATAATTGGGCGGTTAGGTTAAAAATACGTAGTCGATCATCAAGGTAAACAAATATAATTATTGTTAATTTGATACAATGAGTCACTCAGTGTGAACCTAAACTTTACTTGGGAGGGTCTTCTTGTAGGTTTACGGAAGGACACGGTGCTTTGTGTGCGTCTACAATGTAGTAACAGTCGACATCAACTGGTAATGATACATCTGATTCTCACAGATAACTATACGCAGGGGGTGAATGTAGCTTTGAGCAAACGGGAAGGGGTTGATGTTTGAGTGATGGCTTGATGCAGGGTCAGCATTTTACCATCTAGGGCAAAGTGGGATAATTCTGTCAGCTAGCCTGCTGACTGGCATTTCATCTATTATGTTGGCCCCATTTTAGCATTGTCATATCATTAGGCTGAACCAATTCGTGACCGTAGTCACGAAGAGAGAAAAGTTGCCAAAAACGAACAAAAATTCAATAATTATTTTCGGCCAAAATTGATTAGGGGGCCTAAGTAAGTATCAGCGAATATCCTGCCAAAGTTGTTTTCGTCAAAATCAGTTAACATCAGTTTAAATCCCAAGAATTAATTGAGGGTTCGAATACTTTCTTCAAACCTTACCGTTTTACCACAGCGTATGACATTGCTCGTAACGAAGAGGTGAAAGTCATTTTTACCTGGGCAAAACTGCTGCCAAACAAGTTATAAAATGCTTTACCCTGTTTTACCCTGTAGGTAGACTTTTCTCTCTTCGTGAAAACGATGATAGGTGCGCGTCTTTCCTGATTTCAATATTTTAAAGAGATTATTTTTTCCTCGAAGAAAATTAATTTTAATCAGATAAACTTACCAAAGACCGGGCATGAACGTTGGCACATTGAAACAGCACAATCAAACAGACAAATCCTGAAAACAACATACTTCTTTCTTTATTACTTATCATCTTCCAAAAGTTTCACTGATAACTTTGTCACAACGATTGTATATTTCGTAGATATTACTAGGTTGTATGTATACCCCAGCCAGCAGGGTATGTGGTTATCGCTGCAGACTATTTCAAAACTATTTGTCACAAGAACGACGACAGAGGGTTTTTATGGGATTTCCTTAACCGGTACAGGTGACAAACCGGCTGTATTTGCATAACAATACTCACCTGTCTGTGACGGTAACAATAAAGTACAAGTCAGGTAAACCTCGGCGAGTTGTGTGGGAATACAATAACGGACTCGTTCATTATTTGGATAGGTGTGTTCGATTAGGCGGAGGGAGGGCACGATCCACTGATGGTACAACCATGGTACAACCACCTTTTCTTTCACCGCCCCCCCCCCCTTTTGTTTCCTTCAAAATCAAATTCCCAAAATCTTGTTACAAACAAAATCTGAACAGAAGCAACCGCAGATTTTTAGCAGAAAATATTAGTTATCAGTAAATTGAAAACAGATTACTTAGAAACTTCCACTGTTATGAGCACTGTTATGAAACTTAGTAGATGAAAGGTTTTACAGTGTGCAATAATAACAGGTGTATTTAGCCATTATGCCAAATGCACCTGTTATTATTTCAAACTGTCGGGCTAACATATCGATAACATGTTTAATACATATACATGTATAATCGAAGTCGTGTGTAGTGTTATAACGGTTTATTTTAACGGTGTTTAATTGCCTAGCCTCACAATGAACTGAGTTCAATATTCATGGTTGATGACCACTCGGACAAGGGTGGCAGTGTCTATTGTGACCAGTCTGGTCGGGTCACTGCGTTAACTTGACCATTGCGAATCGCCCACACACGCAGACTATACGAATAGGTCTGAGAAGTGCCAAGAGCCTAGCCTGCTAAGCAAAGATTTGTACCCATTATAATATTATCTTATCATTTAAAGGTAGGATGCACCATTTGCAGATATCGAACATTTTTACTACCATAGAAGATATATCTTACTAATTTGAAGGTAAATAATAGGCACCCAGCAAAATGATTGCGCGAGATAGCACGCCAGTGATCACGAACAAAATCACAAGAACAACAAGCACAACAAGCACAACAAGCACAACTGCCCGACGCCAGTTGAAAACGAAAGGTGTTTTTTTTTCTTTTTTCCTTGGCATCCATGATTTGTAAAACTTCGGACAGGTCAGTTAAACGATATTTTCCTTTTTAAAATCAATCCATTCCTGATAATTGAAGTAATTACCAATGGTGTAAGTATAGCGCAGAATCTTTGACGAATGCACTCATGGGCATTAATTAGCCAAAATCCTTGCTTACCAGTAATTAATTTCGAGCAAATTAATCTTGACACAATAAGCGAAGTTCTTCGCATGTGGTTAAAAAGCAGGTCAATAGGATTTCAATCCTTTCATATATTACTCATTTATCTGATTTACACAGGAAATCCGTTAAAGACCATTTAAGGCCCTGAACCTTTCCTAAATCCCAGATGTTTGTTTGCATTATTTCCAGTAATTCCCTATTTATTTACTGGAAGTACTAGGAAGGAGTCGACAATCTTTGACCACTTTATTATTCACCGTGATTTATTTGATTGTAAAACGCTATTGTATGAACCGGTGTCTATTCAAGTTTTACCCAACATCACGGAAGTGTGAAGAATTAACAATTCATTGAAATTAACCACAATGATGACTATTTTTTCGTAACAAACTGGACAATTTCCTCATGGCTTTCAAAACATCGCTTTCATGGGTGAGATATGCGATGACAAAAAAACAGAAATCCTTCACCTGTGTATTGACATCATCGTGGCGAATCGTCGAGGTTGGTTGGGTATAATTGTCTGTGACTTGGGGTGTGTCACTATAGAAGGATAGTGCGGGGTAGATTAAAACAAGACAAACAAATTGAATCCAGACAATATATTAAAACAGGTCAATTATATACATCCACACTGTTGGAAACACAAGTAATTTGTCAACTCCGCCTGTCCCTTTTATTATCCGTTTGCTGACCTCGTCGGCAGATTTTAGTCGATAGGGATAAGATAGAACAGGGGAGTTTGCATACAAATCGTTTACTTTCCTATTTGATAGCATTGAAATAAAGTTATTGGAATCACACATACGAATCATTAAAACAAATTAAACGTTAATCTGTTTGTAAACTGGCCTTATTATTAAGTTAATGCCACACAGATAAACGTGTTTGTGGTGATTTTTGTAATAGTAAAACCAAGATGGGTCTTAAAATGTAAATGTGATATATTTAATTGTATGTAATGCCGAAGTCATCACGTCATTGTAGAACAATTTAGATTTTTGATTTGGGGATTTCAGAGAAAAAGTTTCATCGTTGCTGTCGACACGGGACCACAAATAACAATCCCCAAAAAGTGCAATGATCATAGCCAGAAACATGTATTAACAAAGGTTTGTTACGGGGTTTTGAAGGGTTTCAACTCACTTCTGTAAAGTACTTCTCGCCTTATATAACAAAAGTGCCCTATACTGTACTACTAGGCCTATCCACACCAGTTAGATTATTGAATAAATACTACATCGAAGGTTAGGTGGTACTTGGAAAACTGTTGTGCAGAAGACTTGTCGAACAAAGCCTACTTACAATGTTTACCAATAAGAAGTTGGAAACACAAATTGGAAAAATTCTCCCTCGGCAAACGATGGACGAGTCTTTTCGTGTTCACTTACCGTGGCAATGTGTATTATTTGTTATTATGTGTGGTTGATATGGATATTGGTTTGTTACGTTGACCTTTGCGCGAAGTGTTCAGTGAGTTGTGACGACATTTTTGAGTAGACTGAGATACGTACGAAAACTAAACACCTGGATTAACTGGAATGAGGCTGATTACATAATCAAATGTCATTGATTAGAAAATTTGACACTAAATGGCAGCATTCATAAAGGTCATTTCAAATACTCTAAATTTCTTCACCAAAGTGGACAAGTTTTCGTTCATATCAATTATTCTATTTCTCCTTCGATGTTCAATTTTAGACAATAACAAGAAGGTTACGATGATATGTATTGTTTAGTTAAGACCGATAGTTGATTTTAGTTAATTGTGCAGGAGGATGGGGGATTCCCGTGTCTTTCAACAGGTGCAATACTTTGGCGAAGTTTCTTTTGTTTTCCTTAATGTTCGCTCCGTAAAATAATCGCAGTTAAATCATACAATGACTTGGCGATAAAAAGATCACTATAAGAATGTAATCTATTGTTTTGCATTTAATATTTAACCCTAACTCTCCAGGCCTATAGGGTGTGTAGAAGATTGAAGACTGTTTAGTGTTAATTTGTCATAATAAATGTATTTAAATTGCGTTCCTGATTCTAGAGTTAACCTTTGTTTCCTGATAGTATAACATAACTCATCATTGATTTGTATATTGTTATAGTTTTTCTAGATTTTCTAACTTTTCGAAAAATGAGTGGGGCATTTAGTTTCTGTCGAACTAAGACGGAAGTATTTAATCTGGGCGTTGTGCAATCGAGTCAATCAACAATGGGAAAACTAGTTTCCTTAAAAAAACCAGAATGTTATTAGAACATTTCTTAATTCATCGTCCCTGTAAAGGCATTATTCTCGTGTCCGTGTTCAAACTTACAGAATGGCTGAAAAAACCTCTGACATCAACACTGCCAAAAATAAACTGTTACAATCGCTATAGTTTGAATAACAAAGAGCGGCAAACAGGTCCACAGGGTCACCGGGAAATCAGGCCACAGGCCCCGGGACCAAATCCACCTGTGCTTGTAAAACCGAAATGTAAAAACGGAATTGCCGATATTTATAACCCGTAAAACTGTTAAGTGTGCCCGACCATTGCCTGACCTATAGGTCGTAAGTGGATTTTCACATCAGTGTTTTGTAATGGCGACTGCGTGCATTCGTAACTTTAAAAAAAAGTTAAAATGTCAAATGTCACAATGAGATGAAGATGGCATAAATTAAGTGTTTACACCCTATGTTTATTGTTTTAAGCCCAATAATGTAATCTACGAATTGGATCGGCACATTGCATTATATTTGCTTATTCAGATTTTATGTCTTTATTAATTGATTTCTACCCAAACTGTCGTATCCTATGTTTTAAAAAAGCAATTCGTCTGAGAAAAAAACTAAATCGTCTGGGAAAACCCTTTGAAGTAGTACATTGCGTTATAGCTCATAACTTACAATATCAAAGTCTAGTCCAGGGAAAATAAGTTTTGACCTCACACAAATTGCAATAGAATATTTTTCACCACCGTGCACTTCTATATAGCTCCCTAGAATGACACACTAAAAATCTTTAAAAATCCAAGTTGTGGAAATATGACTAATTTGCATAAATCGTTAGTCCCTGCCGCGTAATATATTTATTCCTATATTTGGGTATGTTATTTTTATTATTTTTTTTGAAAAGTTTATTTTTGTGATTCTACTTACATATCCTTACTTCAATAAGATTTTCTAAAGCATATAAGTGACTGAATAATTATGTGAACATAGTAATTATCAAAAATGGCAACTTCGTGAACCCATAAATGTGCACACATTACACTGTCTCCAGATATCATCATGTAGTCAGTATTGGTGAGCTTCAAATTCACCAAGTTGCTTACTGGTACAGATATCATATTAAAACCTTATGGAAAATCGTATATGAACAAAGATAAAATTGTGATATTTAGCCCAGCAAACAAAAACTGGGGAAATGATGTGTCCATAAATTGGGCGAAAAAGTAGTTAAAAGGTTGCCTAACACGGGAGACTTGAACAAGTTCAAGAAAATCCTCAAAATACATTTTAACGTAGATATGATTATTGTAAGCAACAAAACTCTTTAATTTGGGGAGTTTCCTTAAACTTGTTCAAGTCTCTTACCTTAGGCAACCCTTCACCTATCTTTTAGCCCAATTTATGGACACACCATTTTCCCACAGTTTTTGTTTGCTGGGCTAAATATCACAATGTTATCATTGTTCATATGATTTTCAATAAGGTTTTAATGGGATAACTGTACCAGTAAGCAACTTGGTGAATTTAAAGCTCGTCAATACTGACTACTTGATGATATCTAGAGACCATAAGAGACAAGGTAAAAATGCGTGCAAATTATAGGGTATCTGAATATTTTGTAGTCATTTTGGACCATTACTATATTTTCATAATTATTCAGTCACTTACAAGCTTTAGAAAATGTTATTGAAGTAAGGATTTCCACCACTTGGATTTTTTGAGATTTTTAGTTTGTCATTCTAGGGACCTTATAGAAGTACACTGTGGTGAAAAATATTTTGTTGCAATTTGTGTGAGGTCAACAAAACAAAATTAGGTATTTCCCCTGACTATTCCCACGTCAAAAGAAACTGAATTTCCCAATGAAGCACAATTCTTTATCGAGTTGAGCCCCGTATGCGTATTTTTTTTTTCTATGAGGGTTAGGGGTAATTACCATAAATGGGCGTTTCTACACCACACTGAGTAGAAGACACTTGGGTTCTCAGATCCTTATTTTCCCCTAAATTAAACTCACTCCAACAACAAACTTGGAGACCAAAATAGTCAATGAAAAATAGACAGAGAGCGAATTCGAACCCCAGTCGAACGATCTATAACCTAACCCATTATCCACTATAGCTACTGGGAGAGGTCGACAGAAGCCGTTTTTCAAAGTGCTTTAATGTACCTCTGGGCTATGTGTAACTAGTTGATTGAGCAATAACAATGTATTAGCGTCATTGTTAAAACTACTGAATAATCATGACGTGAGGGGTCTAGAGCCGCCCATTTATGATAATTACCCCTAACCCTCCTAGGAAAAAAATTACGCGCCCCGTATACATTGGACGTGGGTAAACAAATTGAGGACGCTTCAACGCGCCATTTCATTAGCAGGTTCCCAGTAAGGTTCTCTGCGATTTAGCTTTTTATTGTAAACTTTCAGGATTGCCTTATATGGTCATGCTCATCTACCGATTGCGCAGTGCTGGTTTAGACTGGTATGGGGTTGAAATGATCAGGTCCAGTGACTTCTAAGAAAAGCGCAATGTACATGTACCAAAAATAATAATTGTGCAATAGGATAACAATTGTGCACCGATACCCCAAAAAGTATATTATTTCCGTGTGTATAGTGTATCATTGTGTATATTGCGTAAGTTTGTATTCCTTAATTCTGGAGAGGGTACCGCCCATTATTGCTCGTAACTTTAGTCTTGTAGTAAATAAACACAATTCGCTAAATGAAGCTGAATTCTATGAGTCGCATGTCTGTCCCTCTTCGAATAAACACTCGTTTATATACGCAAACGGCTTCCAATTTAAGTCAGTTCTGCTTCTTGTTATTGGCAATGAACGATTACACAATTTATTATCAAACTCCAATAACACTGGGGTGGTACCTGTAAAAGATGACTGTATCAAAATGTACACGGGAATTCTAAACTTTCAAAAAACAGTCACTTGATAGGTTTTGACTGCTGCGATGAAAACTTTTTTTGCCAGCAAGTCGGGTTCATTGTCACTATTAATTGTTACAAAAACATACATGGACATACAGTGCAGTAACGGAAGATAAACTTTGACAAAACATTTATATATTTCCCCCCTGGAACTTTGAAAATGTAAACCACGTTGATAATTATATCAACCATTTGCTTTGACCAATGTGGCTGGAATCCCCTCCCCCCCCCCCCCTAAAAAGACCCCCCCCCCCCCCCCCCAAACACTATACAAACAAAACCACAAAACCCCGTTGAATTTGCTCATTATCTGTTGATTTGTCGTTCAAACATCGTTTCCTTGAAGACTCGTAAAAGTAAACATCACTTTATTTTGATGATAGTAAAGGCATGTGCACTGTACGTGTTGCTGAATTTCGTTAAGCTAAGTTGCCAGCAGAAAAAAACGTTGATCACAATCCGACCTCATGGTATTTGCATACAAATCAAACGACACCGATGGAACAACAATAGGAAATATTTTGAACAATAATACAAAATAGTTGAGCTATGATATAATCCCCAGAGTTCCGCTTTGTTGTTTTTATTATAAAACTGACCCCAAATTGTACGACCTTGGGATACAACGCCATCCTAACTCGACCGCACTTTTATTGTACACAAATTTGGGTTTGGAGTTCAAAAGTGTGGATTATAATTCTTGAAACATGAGGTTTGTTAAATAGGATTCGTTAATAAAGGATGCTTTGAGTCATATCGGATATGACAGGTGTTTTTTTCCCTTCAGGAACTGCAATTTTTCATGCATGAAAATCATAGCTCGAATTTCTTACTATTGTATGGTGAACATACAAAGGATTGGTATGGTCTGATGATGTCATTCTTAGCCAAAAATAACCTAAGCTTTACAATACAATATTTGTTTGGTGTTTGGGGGGGGGGGGGGGGGGGGGCGATACGTCTGTCAGCCTGCTAACGCGTAGTTAAAACAGGAGAAAATATTGATACTATATCTATACTATAAAAGATGTTAAATTCGCCATCTTGTCCCTGGGCGCCGCCATCTTGAAAATCTTGGAACACAGGGCCGCGCCATCTTGGCCCGTGGTTGGCGCCATGTTGGCTTTTGGTCGGGCGACGAGTCGCCGCGCGCGTGTGCGGCCGGCGTCGGTGCGGCGGGGTGCCGGACCGTTCGCGACGGGGAATCCCCCGGGGAATCCCCCGGGGAATAAGATTTAAAAAAAAATCGTATTCGTCCGTGGTGAGATTTAAAAGAAACGGACGTTACCGATAAACGCGTAATCGCTTTTCGATTGCATGTCGATGTCTGCGGGCCTTTTTGCGTGAACTATTGCGTTAATTTTGCATTGTCCTTGCCCGGAGTTCGGGCCGAAGCCTTCCCGAAATCGTACTACCGTAACTCGGTTGCCGAATTGTTGGCTGTTTGCGATTAAGCGGCGGCTGCATGCGTTACGCGAAGCCTTCGCAAATTCATTGTATCCGCCTTGCTCGCGCGGTGGCCGAGTTGGTGCCGAGTTTGTTATTCGCCATTGGGCGGCCCCGTCACGTGTTATTTGAGCTGGTGCCCCGATTTATACTTCCTTGGTTATTGCGGAGTAAACATAGTACCAGTTGAGCGCGGGCTTCGTTTTCGGGTCAAATTCGTGCGCGTCGACCGCGTTTCAGTCACAGCTTGGGAACGTTAAAAAATGATTTATTCCTTTCGTGTTGCCTTTTGGGCAAATTTCTTTGCTTCACATTGTCGATACTTAAATATTACAACATTATCTGTCTCAAAACACTCCGAAACATATCGCTATTGCCTCAATTTCAACTTTGATCGCGCAAAAATGTCGCGAAATTGTATGGCGATGGTGGATATGAATATGCAATTTAGAAACGTGAATGCATTACGTCTGTTGAGGGCGCACTGTCAGATGGCCGGAAATTTACCTACAGCAACTGACCAATCAGAAGGGAGGAAATGTGTGTTCACAATAGTCGATGTTAAATTGTGGTATTTAGTCCAACAATTCACTTTTTTGACCATGATATGTAATTATTCAAACGATTCCTCGATTGAATTTTGATTTTTGGGCAATAGTGAGACAAAAATCGCATTACATTTTATTCGTATTCAAATGTTGACATTATTCATAAAAATTTGCTGTGACTTTTTCGTGGACAAAAAAGCGAACTATAAAACTAACAACGGCAATAGCTAAGTTTGTAGTAAGTGTTCAGTAGGTAATATCTAATAGGAATAGGTTATTATTGTATGTATGTATGTGTAATGTGTAATTGCAATGTGTAATAAGTTAATGTGGTATTACGTAATCTGTACACGCAGTAAATATGTACATAATTAGAGTGTTCAACAGTAGATTTTTTTATCTTGCCAATGTGCTCTGAATGTTGTACGAATGTTATTTCACAACGTTTCTTTGTAACGTTCAAAGGACGTCAAGAGAACTCCACACATTTACGTTCCCGAAACGTTTTTTCCAAACGTTCCGGAAACATTACCGTAACGTTGTAAGAACGTTCATGGAACGTTTTTTTGGTTAGCTGGGATGGTATTCTACGGAGCCCCTAAAGGGACATATGACGAATAAAAATCACCGTTACGAAATAATTTGAGTAATTTTATTTCGTGCACTCAAAATAACTTATTTCGTGAGCTCGAAATGTTGTCGTGGCCACGAAATGACTTCGTGCGCTCCAAGAATATCTGTTCGTGAGCTCGAAATAATTTCGTGCGCTCGAAATACTTTCTAGCTGGTACTCTACTCGCTAAGTTTCGCGATTTGTTTGTCATACAATCCATTGTGTTTTTAAGACGTCAACAAGGTGTATCTATAAGTTACGATTTCACCCAGCTAGCAGGTGCCGCGCGAAGCGCGGCATCCTGCTAGTTTACATACAACAAGAGAGTCGTTCAGATCACGCGACCTCCCACATGGCCCTTTTCGCAACTTGGTAACTCGTAACAGCGCCCTCTTTATCAATTCACCGCTTTGCACTTTTCTCCGTGAGAGCAGCCTGTCATTACTTGACTTCATTTTAAACATATCCTTTGAAGTCATCCGTATCTAAAATACAGATCCAACTGCAGAAAGAACTCTTTACTTTATTACCAGCGAGTGAAGCTGGCAACTGCTGAACATTATTTTCGGTGAACTTTCCGGTGAAATTTCGATCTATTTGATTGAACAAACTTTACTCTAAGTCGTCTTGTCTTTAGTTTCAGTCGGTTAAGGTGAATTTTTATTCTAAAATTTATAAAGTAGGCCTAAATAAAAAATACAAAAAATTGCGGCTGCCATTTTCATAATTTCTTTACTTGGAAATGTACAGAGCGCCCCCTGTTGACTTAAAAATGCAAAATAAATAAATATAACGACTCTCTCCAGTTTGAACATTGTAGACCAATGCCTTGCAAACATTTGACACTATTTTTATGCAAAACATTGTTGTGGGTGTGGCTTTAGAAAAAAACCTACATTGTATTGACCATGAATATTAAAGCACGCGTTCATAATTATTTTGCACTCGTTTTGGGCAGTATGCTCTGCCTGGCGCTCGTCGTCAGAAAACATCTTGAAAATTATCCCTCTGCTCCACTGCAAAATAGAGATTTTTTAGGGTCAAATTTTATCAGAAATTTCCAGTGACACAAGCTGTCGGACCTGTGTACATATTCCACTCTTCCTTCTATTGTTACAAGCCCTCAAGATCATTGCCCACTAACAAGCTCCATTTTCCTTTTCGTCCCGTTTACTGGTCTGTCACCATTGTGTTAACCCATGATTTAGAGAGCTCACTTATTCCGATTCTTACGGTATATTCTGACCCATTAAAGAGGTTTTTCCCCAGATATATTTCGAGTCTGTTAAGCCCCACCTCCGGAGTTGATCACATAAAATCTCCCTGAACGATTACTGTCGAATTAATCTGAAAAAAACCTCGTCATCAGACCCCGACCAACTGGTCTTGAAGGCATCCGTTATTAAACGTAACTTGGAGTTGTATATTGGACGCGTACACATGCATAAATGATGACTGTCATGATTCCCGCCAAAACCAATCACGTCTGCTCCGGTAAGTATGAATTGGCGCCATTTATGTCTGCGCTGTTACACTTGGCGATTCTGCCAGGAATTGCAATAAACTGTCCAAACAATACTTCTGAACCTGCCCCCTTCTAAACAAAAATTGTTTGACAAGCGCCATACATCGACTCTTTCAGTCTACTGGCGAAAATAGCGCATAAGGAACAATTTTGATTTTGTATAAGAGAATTGAAGGCATGGTGAGATAATTTAGTCGTACAAACAAAACACACTAAAGAGACAAATTGACTAGGATCACAAAACAAGCATTGCGAAACATACTTCATAAATCATAACATAATATTTATTTCAGCTAACAGTTATATGTACACCGATTCCCATAATAGCAGCTAAGTACTGGACTTGCCACGGGCGTTCCTATAGTGTTGGCACGAATTGACGCGCTTTGGGACATCTTTTGCCCACAGAAACACTTTTGATAGATCGCTAAATGGCCCAAGAGTTCTAGATTCATTTCTTCCCGAGTGACACTGTAAAGATATTATTTTGAGGGTACCATTTGCCAATGTGGTTTGGGAACTGTGCTATGACTAGCAGTGATATACAGATATTAATGACACAATGCAAACAAATTAAAACACTGTTGGATTTAACAATTCAAATAGTTGACGTTTGTAGGTCATAATGAAGTGCTCCTAGACGCCATTTATTTTATAGTTATCGCATAATTTGTATTTTGTTTTATATATTTTACAAACATTGTGCATAATCCGACGTGGTTCATTATAATAAAGAATGTTTTATAAGGTGTTGCAATCATAGAAAGTTTATTGTGCAAACGTAGGAAATTGGTTGTCTTCAAATCCATTTTCCCTTATTCGATTATCTGTTATCGATTCTGTTCTAATCCGCCAACGCCTGTGCAATATTTCTGTGCGCACTATTCTATACATTAAACTACATGTATTTTATATCGTTAATCCCCTACCCAATAAATTATTTGTAATGCTCCCAATTAAACTGAATCCGGTGTTTATTATTTATTTAATCCAAGAACGACATACTGATATTAAAGTATTACACCAGGGGCCAATTTCACGGAGCTGCCAAGCACCACAATTTGCTTAGCACAAAAAAAAGTATTGCAGAGTGAAAACAGGTTATCGGGCAAAATTTCATGTGTTTTTCATGCTAAGCAAAACCCAGCTGATTATCGGCCACAAACGATAAACATCACCTGAAACCCTGTTTTTGCCAAGTAATAATTGTCATGCTAAGTAAATTGTTCTGCTTTAGGCCTATAATATATTTTCTAAGCTAAGAAATACATGCTGTCTCTGATATTTCCAATTACTAGCTTGATAGCCAAGACATGATGACGTCATACTTTGTTTTCACGTGTGCATTCATAATGCGAGCTCACGTGGCAACGAGTCATGTAACTCTCAATCTTATAGGAAATCGCACTCGTAAACAAAGCATGACGTCATTATGCCAAGTTGGTCTATTATTAGTCAAGTCGATGGATATAGTTTTTACTGAAACTAAATTGTTGAGTTGAATGTAAAGTTAGATTAATACATTAGCCATTGTCAATATCTAAAGCATTTTCGTATTGGTCACTTGAGTGGTCTGGTATCTGCCTCGTTGCACCATCATTTAACGCTTTTTCTCCGAGGTCCGTTTCCAGCCTCTGTCGCACGCGGCCCCGACGCACTTGAATCCATCCAAACTAAATGGGGTGCGATTCCTCTTCCAACCTCGTCCCCCAGACTGATGGATGCATGAGTTGGCATCGCATGGTTTACGCCATGAACGGTCCACCCTGGATTGCAGAAGACCGTCTAGAAAGTTGCTGAGTGCCTCGGCTTCCTCTGGCGACTGAACCTCGTCGTTGAGGGCGGCATCATCTGAGCTCGTTGCTAGGATGGCAAACATGGCGACCACGAGGCCAAAGAATAAGATGTAGTTGGTCATGATGTGTATCTGTATTCAAACAAACAAACAAACCAGAAATACAAACTTTATTTAATTTGACCAAGTCTGTCTCTCTTGATTTGTCCCAAGTTGTTGACCATTATCTGTACAATGTGGTACATGCCTGGGTCAGCTGGGTGCGTGTTTGACTGTTTTCTAGTGGTTTTAGAGTGTATCTGCCAGTTGTTTTTCTTCGCTAATTGTATGTATCATAGCAATGTTAATGTGGGTTTTTTGGGTTGTTTTTTGGTACTTGATCTAGCATTTCAGGAGAGCCACCTTCAGGGTGTTAATTTTTATTTTTTTAATTTTTTTTGGGGGGGTCTGTGAATACCTAAATTGATTTGTATTGTTTTCGTGTTTTTATATGTATGTGCTTTAATACCTGTATGTACTTTTACCTGGGAGAAAAAATTAATAACATGAAATGAAGAAAACAAAATTCCTGTTTTCTATAATAATTCCTGTAAAAATGTTGCATTAAAATTGCAATGCTCAACACCTGCAATTTCCGTATTGTGGTAAACAGCGTGTAACGTCATCAATGCGTGTACGGTATCAATGCGTGTATTTGTCATCAATGTGTGTATTCGTCCATGGTGCGCCGTTGTCTGTTTCTAGTATTATTTAAACTGCCTACATTTTGAATTATTGTTTGGATCTTTGGATGGGAACTGAGTTATTTCACTATACATGTTCTTGTATTCAGTTGTAGCTGTTGTTTCGTTTTCTGTTTTGACGTCTTTACAGTGAGATGTTGAATATAGATACGTGTTTTGCGTCAATGGACACGTGACAACTCAGATTAAAGAGAGTCAATTGTAATCCGAGCCGATATGCAAATTGATCCTGTTGTGCTAGATATCTCATCACTATTTTAAAGCACATTGGCCTTTTCCGTAATCCCTTCTTGCAGTTACCTATAATAACTTCATCCATCGATTGTTGATGTAAGACGAAGCAATATTACAATAAGTCACTCTTGCGTATTTTCCAATGCATTCAGCATTAACCATTTACGGTACGATAACCGACGATTTCTCCCCTGACTATTCCCACCATTTCCCTCGAGTTTTATTCCTTCAACATCGCAAATCCTCACCGAGGAAAATTAATACGAGTTGAGTCTTTACTTGAGTCTGGATCTGGTATCAATCTTCTTAAGCCTCGACGAGCCTTGAGACAACTCCTCTATTACTTTTATTTGCTTGTTACATGACAGTCGGCTTAGAGGCAACGCGTGGTAATTTCCAACTTGCCGCCTCCCGCGCAAATTGAAAAAATTCACCGGAGCGTGGGCGCGGGATCTCAAATACGCATCAGTTTCCCGCCGATTGCAGTATATGTTAAAATGTACATGTTAGCACAGACAGCGTACAAATAACATCGAGCTTGATTGTCGCCTCTGACAAAAAAAGTTTTTCATTCGGTACATTCGTTTTGATTAATATATCTGTTGGCATCTTCAAAATGTTTGTAGGCGTCAAACGCTACGTTTGAGTTTAATTATGGCAGTATGTGAATTCTTCAAGCACATGCCGTATGTAAACTGCAATCTTACGCAGCTTCAATGACAAACACATTACGGTCGTCATTTCCGGATGTCTAATTTGCTTGAGAATTGTACCATAACAATATTTAGCTCGGAGGTGTTTTATTTAATCTGATGTCAATAATATAGGTTTTACCGACCAATTTTGCAAGGTGCTCATTCACCTATGAAAATCGGTCATTCAACATCGGTCATTTCAATTTCAAGGTAGGATACACCATTGGTAATTGCTTATCGTGAATGGGTGGATTTGGGGGGTTGTATTTTATAGTACATGTGTAAATATCGTTTAACTGACCTGTCCGAAGTTTTACAATCATGGATGTTAAGAAACGCAAGAAAAACAGCGTTTGTTGTTATGTTGTTGTTTTGTTTGCGATCGCCGTCCGGCGATCGTGAATTAGTTTTATCATTATTTGCTGGATGCCTACAATCATTATTTACTTTCAAATAAGTAAGATATTTCTTAATAATTCAGTAGTAAATATTTTCGATATCTGCAAATGGTGTATCCAACCTTTAACGAAAGTTGAATCTGAACAGACATCCATAATGCAACCGTACCTTTCCCAATGGAGTTCGTGAACGCATGTGCAAAACAAAAGTAAGTTTTGTTCATTCAAAATAGCAGGCTACATTGGCTCAAAGAAACATATCAGGTAAATTTCACGATTTGTTTTTTCATTTTTTTCTTCAACTCCGCTTATACACCTGAAGTTTCCAAACACAATTTCGAACCAATAAACCAGCTAAAAATATCCACTGAAATCCAACCAAACGACACTAAAAGTAAAAGCATTATATTTTAAGGCAATTTACACACATCCATTTCTTTGTGGAATACTAAATTACCACCCAACGACTATCACTAACTTGACCGACTGAACTCCCCAAAACCACTCAATCATTTCGAAGCGGTCAACTACCGAGAGGCAGTTTCGTCAAAATTGATCAGAAAGCTTTTTTTTTCTTGTTCTTTTTGCTTAAATTACCGAAGTTACGGTCCCCAAAGATGCACCACCGAGTCAATTAACTTACAGGGCAGCGTGCTTAACGAGTATTCAACACGAAGAACAAACACAGCGTAAAATCGTAACGATTGCCGCAAGAAATGCCCGGTCACTAAAAACGCAACGCGCGCCAACCGCGAAAAGCTTGCATCTTTCAGAGGATTTTTTTATATTTTTTATCTTTTTCACTTGCTTGATCTATGTCTTTTCGAGGCCATTACCCACGTGTCTTTCCCGTGTTTTAAAGCTATTTGCATGCCGTCGGAAGCCTTTTCAGAAGTAGGTAAGGGGGTGTATCCGTAATTTGATTTGCCAGGTTGAATTAAAAGCATAGCTGAAAGCAGTTGGGGGGAGGGGGGAGTTAGGGGTATTGCTTCAAGCATGAACGAAAGGGTAAACAAATTCAGACAATTATGAATTTAGCACGTTGTTGGTTTCATTCCATGACTGTACAAATCGATGCAGCTACAGTTCGAACACGTCTACATTGCCAGCAAAAAAGTTATTTCATTTTTCGTCTGAAAGATTTCGCTTCTGAAATATTTGCAGTATTATTTCGTGTTTCTGGAAAATCCTTTCAAAGATGATAACAATACAACTTTTGGATGGATTTGGGATTTCGTCTGTTTCCCCTGTAACCCTACTTCCGAAAAACGGAGCAATTTATATACTTCGGGAATTAGCAGGTCAGGGAACCAGACTAGCTGTTTTTTAGCCATTCACGGATGTGTAACAGATTGCTAACAAAATGTGGACCAATTAAATTCGGTAAATTGGAAAGTATTTGAAAAAATCTGTTCTTTCCAGCGATGGTCAACTGGCCATCGTCGGAAACCGATATTGATCCACATGCAAGTCTTAACAGGCACTAGGTGCTGTGATTTCACAGGATGCTTGAGTTTGGTATTCACTTAGTCAAGAACGGTATTTCATAAAAAACTGTGGTTTTTGTTTTTGACGTGTGCAAATGTGGTTACCTTTAATGACCAAATAAGTGACTTTTGAGAAGTTCTTAATGTTACTACGATTGCTTTAGTTATTTATGCTCACGAGAGAAGCTCCTCATACTCCAATTATTCTCACTAAACGTGTCTTTCAACGTTGATCCTGTTTTCAATCAAATATCTTGTAATGTGACACCCAATAAATGTTTAACTGAATACGCACAACCCTCCAGCAATATCGTCCGTTTCCCAATATCTACCTTAATCCAGCGAGACGCTTTCAATTACCTGCTCGTCCAATCTTCCTCTTTAACGGATCCCCCCCCCCCCCCCCCCCCGCTATATGACAACTACTCACGACACAGCACGTTACTAAGAGCCGTATCCTTCAATTTCACTTTACAGAAAGATTCTCTTTTGTGGCAGTTGCCATGTGAACTATTCTATTATTGCACTTAACTTTTCAACTACAATTCCTTAATGCGACTCGTCACTTCACCAGATACATGACTTGGCCATATTTTTGTTTAACTACCCGGTTTGTTTCTCACCTTCTTTTCTCCAAAGCATCTATAACCGCATTTGGTGAAGTTTCACACGCAGACAACGAGGTTTACGGAATTGCTCAAACCATATTCTCACGTTAATTATGAATTATTTATAAGTCTATGTACATGTACTTGTTAAGTTGTCAAGCTTTTTTTCTCGTATAAAAGTCCCTTGTAAAAAGAAAAGAAAAAATCACTGCAATATGTAGAACTCGGGAGTCAAGTTGGCGTAGCGGTTCTTTTCTCGCCTTCCATGCACAGCTGGGACCTGGGTTCAAATCCCGCCTGGAAGTCAAGTTGGCGAAGCGTTTCTTTCCTCGCCTTCAACCGCTGTGACCCGGGTTCGATTCCTGCCTGGGAGTCAGGTTGGCGTAGCGGTTCTTTCCTCGCCTTCCACCGCTGTGACCCGGGTTCGAGCCCTGCCTGGGCCATTGTGTGGATTGAATTTGTAGTCCCTCCGTGGGTTTCCCTAGAATATCATTCTGGGGTTTTCCTTCCACCACCAAAACTCTACTACATTCTACATAGGGACCCCACTGGAAATTAGTCGAACTAAATTCCGTAATCTTTTTACTTTTACAAGATGGTTCGGACATTAAAGGGTAGTGGTTGAGACACGACATCTCGACACACGCACAAATCAAATCACCAAAGAGTGCTTCGCCAGAAGAATATGAAAGTATAGTTTTTTCTGGTTTGACCACCGACATATACTTGCTCAGAACTGTTTGTTGTAATAAAACAGCTGGTGAACTAAAATGTACAATAAGTCTGATCCCACTGTAAACTGTTGTACCTGCATGGTTTAACTTCAATTCAAGGGACATAGTACATTCAGGTTTGAGATATTTTGTTTTCCCCAACTATATAATTTTAACAAATAGAGATTATTGTTTATTTTATCACGTATATAACCTGAGGTACACCATTACTATAAAGACAATTTGTTTTATTTCCAAGAATGACTGATTAACCACCCTTGAGATAATGTATTGATCTCTGAGAACCCCCTCCTCATTCCCCCTCTTGAGCATCCCTTATCTTATATACATACAGGGAAGACATTTGTCTTATTTCCCTCGAGTACCACAAGTACTTCGACTTGTATACCCAAAAGGGCATCGCTGCGCCCAAATGATTCCTCGTCGAGGATAAACAAGAAGTCGAATAACAAATTCTCACTCGGGCAAATGTTTTATAACTTTTATTCAAATTGCTGTGTGGATGAGAGATTAGGACTTACAACGAAAAGTGCGTGGCTTCCCATGAGAAATCAGCGAAATACTCCCTTGAATTGAGGTTACATTAAGTTTATCTGGCAGCTTTATATATAGGAAGAACTTACCTTGGAAAACTCTGCGTATTGTTATTTTTCACTGTCGCCAATCAAACAAATAAAAACAAGTCCCTTTTTTCAAATATGAAATTGTAACGTGACCGTTCGTTCAGTGAATCATTGAGATCGGTCGAGTTGTAAGACGTCTGCACTAAGCAGCCCCCCCCCCCCCCTTCACCTCCCCTCCCCCTTCACCTCCCCTCCCCCTTCACCTCCCCCTCCCTTCCCCTTTCCTTTCCTCCCCTCCCCTCGTAGTTTGTGACTTTTTTCACAAGCAATCAAAGAACACCGATAAGTGTTTATACAAACAGTGATTGAACCAAAGAGGGTGTTTATTTCAAAATATATTACATCCTAACCAATCCTTTTATATAAATTTACTATAACTATATTTTATATTTATTTATTACTTATTACCCTAGGGAAACCTGAAAAAACACTGTTTTCTTAGAGGTGCCCATCAATTACAATACAATTAATTAAACTCATTAAAATGGGTTCCAAGTTTTATCACCTTATTTTCAGGTGAGTAATTTGTATATCTTTCAATCTTTATCTAGTCATCTAGATTAGATCATACATCTTTCTCAATACGTGCCTTGTAAACCCGATGGTTAATCCCAAGAGACACTCACCTGTTTCACTTCTCAATTAAACCCTCAGCTCTAGTCTTAGCAGCGCAGGTGCTTATAGACGATGTGACACGGGGAAACGAAATGCGTCTTAGTGGTGGTAAGGTCTACTGTCTTGACGTACCAATTCCAAGCAAATGATTCACCATTCACTGTCCCACCTTGATGCAACTACCCACGGCTGCCAGGGACAACTCTTTATAAAACCCAGTCCTTCTCTCGACTAGAAACAGTCCTTCCGCACGTGGACTATCAAATTACAGCTCCATCATACACTTATAATGCGCGTACTTTCACTAGCAGACCCGTGATCACGCTGTATGAAACCAACTAGAGGACTGGTGCATGTCTACGGCTAGATTTATTATGCCGTAAACAATTTTTGGCGATTGCCGCCCATTTTAACTGGCCTGGCGAAATGTTGAATTGCAAGCTACGTCATCATAGAGACAGGTTATGCGCGTGTGGGGAAGAGATATAAAACAGCTTGCTTCTAAGACACGAGGTCTGGTGAGTGACATCGTTGACTACTGTAATTGATTGCATCTTATTCAACCACTTAAAATTCAACAATCCTCTTACGTCAATCCGCATCCTTAAGTTACATTTCCTAATTGCCCAAAACCATACCCCATTTTCCAATAGTGCCATTTCACTTTCTCAGTCCGTTGCAGTTTCCGTTCCCCTCAAACATTTTCTTCAGTAGACACAAATAATAAACTGTACGACAAGAAAGAAACTCTACATATTTTGTATTCAGACAATAATAATGGTGGAGGCTTATCATCCTTACTGAATTGCGAAATATGTCACATTATTACCCCTATAGTCATTGGGCCCACGAAACATTCCAAATACCATCTCAGCTCCCTGGGGAGTATACAGCTCAATGCTGCACTTTTTGACGCAAAGAAGCTAAAATCGACCACAATAACTATCTCTGCCCTCGCAGGTACGGTACCCATTTACTCCTGGGTGAATATAAGCAATATGTGACAAAGTGCCTTGCCCAAGGACACACGTACCGTAGTCCCAGCCCGGAATCGAACCCACAACCTGCAGCTTTTACCGACATTATTACAAAATGTAATGCTCCAGACTACGAGGTCAAGGCACTCCACAGGTCATTATACTCATACATATTAATAATTGTACTCTAAGATCATTCCCGGTCGGTGGTCACACTCAATAATTCACTCCCATCAAACAATAATTGATGAAATTAATAGAAACGTCTCGATGAAAGAACTGACTTATCCTTTTACCTCATTTATCCATAAGAAATCTTAAACACTCCGAGAAGAAGATTCTTAAGTGAGACACTATTACATAATCCTGCCAATGCAATATATCTCCGCATTCCTTATATTCCTTCTCCACCTTGGGCACAAAGTTCAAGATGCAGTTGCGTTCTAGTCTAACTGTTTTCTTCCTTAGCTTTTAAGAGTACCGTTTTATTCTATATAATTTTATTTCCTCCCTGTTTGTTTATCCTCGTGTACATCCGGAATCTAGGAATGGAGATTCGACCTAATTGACGATATTTTGTCAACCATGCATCTAAATCCTCATAACACTCTTTTCTTCTAGAAATCATCCTTGGTGTTGTGGGAAAGTTACACAAATCGACCACAACTCGTGCGTCTAAAACCTCCATGTACTAAAACAGAATCACTCATATCGGATTACACGGGGATTACGCGGGAATTGGCGCGAAAAATAAGGGCGCCAAAGTCAGTGTCGTGTAACAATGTTGTCATCTTTCTCTGGGCGCGCGCGCGTATACCCGAGTCAGTCACGCGTTGTGCACGTTTCATTTATAGTCTTCTTTCAAGGTTAACTTACTTACTTACAACATGCAGTATGATGAGATATGACTGGTACAATGAAATTATCAGACGGTAATGAAAACGTTTGAGTCTGGGTACAAATATGGGCCTAAACTACCGCAAATTGAATATACAAAACGCAAGTTGTATAAAATATTTTTTAAATGGATATAAGAAAATCAAAACTCGTGGATATTGTTTATAACATTTATTGACGGCAAACGAGCGTGTGTTTTATTGAGCACAGCTATGGTACATGCAGAAGTCAATCCATAGTTTGTGAATTTAGAGGAGAATTTACCAGAACGACTTACTAAAACTCAAAAGACGAACCCGATTCGTGCCTGAATTCACTTCATATACACAGTTTGAGGAACTTGTCAGGTAGATTTTATCGCTCATGGCGATGTCGTGTAAAACATCTTACACTCTGTGCCGGAGTTTTGTTTTATCAATTCCCCGCAGAAGATAACCAAAAACAACGGAAGAAAAGACGATCCCGCGAGGAGACGAGTGAATTCCAAATTGCTGGAAATTAAACTAATAATAGTCCTTGCGTTTCAAGCAAGCAGTGTGCCACTTTCCACATTATCTTCAGGGAGGACAACGAACAATACTCGCCCTAAGCTAAAAGCAAGTCTCAATGCATTGAAGGATGTAATTGAAAGCAAACATAGTAGGAAAATCACTTCCCAGGAAGTGACGAAAAAAATCCAAAAGTGCGGGCAAAATGTTTAGCAAACACAGACATTAAAACAAAAAGAAATTGACAAAATCAACGCATGTTGATTGTTGATGCGGTATAGGCGATTGACGGTTCCTCTGAACTTCGCAGAGCCCGTTTAAGCTTTGTAGGCAAAACTTATTGTAATCTTATTTACTGCCACGCCCCATCATCATCTTCTCTTTATTCAGCAAGGCCGACATTCACAAATTACCATAATTAAAGTCAAAAATACAACCATCTATCCAAACTTATAGTGACTACAGTCTTCTCGACATTATATTGATCCCGTAGATTTGATAACGATGAAGATTATTTTCATTTAAATTTTGATATGCACAAGAAAACTTGATTAAATTTAACGTTAGAAACATTTCTAGGATCTCTCTGTAAACACCCAAGACGGTCTTTCCGTATACGTGCGCTAATATTTTTTTCTCATTCCAATAGTTTTTTCTAAGTCACAAAACCAAATTGTTTTCCGATAACCAAATCAGCGTGTTTGCGCCGGTTCCTAAATGCGCCGCAAATCCCCCGTCTAGATTGGTACAACAAACAAGTTCCGTTGTGACTAGATCGGAGCAAGGAAATTAAATGGTTTTCTATTGGGATAAGTCGCTCCGAGTCACGTAGGATTAGGTACAAGGGGCGGTAGCATAACCGTACATCGACCGTGTCTTGGTGCCGAACCGACGGCCCAATTACCAGCCAAAACGTTGTCTTCATTCTGATGAGCGCATTAGTGGAACTCCATTTGACAATTTACCGTATGTTCTTTTCCATCTTGCGCGGTCGTGCCGTCTGCAATTGACGGGGGAAGATTCGCTCTGCCTACCTTGTCGAAACAAAAGTACGTGGGTTGCTCAAGAGCGATTCAATTAACAGGGGACAATAGTTTAAAATAAAGACCTCCAAAAATCCATCCCAGTGTCACGACTTAAAGTCATCAGTTCACCCACACGTGCTGTACTTGAATATCATTGGTCAGCCTACCTGCATGTCAAGTCAAAGGGGGCACCATGTCATCGTTATGACGCACACGACCAACAACCAATCAGTAACTCTCAATTATTTCACCTTGTATTCTACGAGGTTCCGGCGTATCAAACCTTCTGTTTCTTGTCTTCTTTATTGTCTACTTTTTTTTATTTCCTAAAATGAATAAGAAAAGTAGACATTTGATATTTCATATGAATTTAAATGACCAATACAACGTGCAATTAAAACAAGACAAGTACCATTGCCCGAGAACTTAAGACGTTATTTAATCTGAAGATGGTGATCCATCACTATTATCGGCATAAATTCAACATTGACGCCTGTATATTACTCTTTTCGATAAATTGGACTCTTAATGGACGCATATTGGATCTTATAGTTCCCCAAGCTAACTCTTCGTTGTTGATGTTGTCTTTTTAGTGTCTACAATGACAATGACACTGGTTAGATGCCAACGATTGTCCAAAATGCCAAAGTAATTCAAATGATTTACAATTCTTACATAAAGTCATGCATGTGGTGTTTCGGCACCAACAAATTCAATACCTTTCTTGACTTGATTGTGATGTTAAATTATGACCAAATAATATAACCCAAAACTCATTGTGAATAATTACTTTATACCAAATCTTTATTCGAAAAACGAAAAGTTCTTGTAAAATGTGCCATTTCTTTGTTCGTCATCTTTTGGCTTTTTCTGTTTATTAACCTTACTTGTCATTTCTCAGACAAATATTATCGAGAGAAGGTAACTATTACATCAGGAATTCCCACACTCTGACTGTCAAGATGAATTTAAACAGTTATATTCCTGTGGATGACACTTACAACAACAAAACACCACCGCCTTAACATTCCTTAAGCAATCACTCGCTTACATCACATGGATGTATATTTTGTACACCTGTCATCGGGTGACCTATACTAAAGGGCAGGCGTGCTTTTAGTGTTTGAGACCATTTGTCGCTTCTAATCTCTTAATGCGCCAGTGGGATATGGTAATACACTAGAAATTGGCAGGGGTATAGTACGTAGTATATACGAGCGTCTCTCGGCGTACATGCAAATATAAAGACGTGGTTTTGGCGCGAACAATTTGGCGCGAAATGGTTAATAGGTCGACTGACTAACGGCCAAGTCGTGACTTGGAAATCCCGAGGTCAGAATTGATGGAGAGGATTTCTAAATGGATGACGATGTCCCAAATGGCTAATGACAAGAGAGACTCGTCGGTTTAGATATCGAGACAGGAATACGATGCCTGTGCAATAATTCTGTCTGCTTAGGCGTAGGCCTAGTATCGCGTATCAGAATAAGTGATTTCATAACAGGCTAGCCGATATTCGGTTGCATTTCAACCAAAATTATCCACTTTCAGCTCTCGTTGTAGACACGTGATACCGAATTTCACAAAGATAATCAAACACTTTGTATTGCCCACTACGCGTATAGTTAATACACTCTTAAAATTTGTTGAAAATAACCATTTGATTATTATGTCTAACCAATGATATTTGTCTTTTTTTTGACCAATATTTTGGTTAAAATAACCAATATGATTGGTCAAAAATGACCACTATAATTGGTAGGACTTTATTTGGACTCCGTGGAGAATAAAAGAGACTGTATTATAGCTAAAATCAAACAAACAAAAACTAAAGAAAAACAGTATTTTCTTCCGTGAAAAATAAAGAATTTCTTTTCCAATAAGAAACGCGAATGACGCTTTCGACTCCTTATTAATTAAGAAGCAAATAGCCCAATGAGACGATGAGGGCGCACTCACTTGGTTCGCGGTTCCAAATGATTGGAATTTTAATTACCTCGTTTAAAAAGTGTAGAGAGTTTTCATGCGACTCTACTCCAACCACAATCACTTTGATGAATTCCCCCGTAAGGTATCGTTGCCTGATTCTACTCAAATAAGTTGTGAAATGGATAATAAAAAACCTGCTGAATTCGGTATTCAAAGGCAGGTTGTGAGAGGTTCACTGCGGTCACAAGTTTAAATTGTGGGAATTGATAGAAAAGAGGAGAGATTATCTATAATATGAATGCTGATATCAGTTCAACGGTGTCATTGATGCCACTGACGCCCCATCAATAACGAAGATAGCCATTATAGGCTTCCGTAGCCTGGTATCCGGCAGGTGGACTAGTTTCCGTCGTCTCCCACACCATTCATCCTGTTGATCCCCTCCCCTGGCCTCGTCCATCACTCGGTTTGTATGAGTTTGTATCAAATAGTGGGGCGTAAAACAATGGAAGACCATATAGGGTCCATGATTGACAGAAAGTCCACGATTGAAAATCGCGTACAAAACCTAGAGGCCTTCTAAAAAAATTAAAGTACAAACAAAAGAAGGACAATAGGGGTCCGCGAAGAAGGTGTTTACACACATTCGTGCGTTTTAATGTACGTGTACACACAAACCCCTCGAGGGCAGAACAGACAAACAGCGATCTTTTCAGTCCTCGGGCGTTCGTCTTTTGTTGAATTTTGTCCTCTTAAAGTGTACGATAAGTCTATGGGGTTAGGTTACAGTATAGGAACAAAGGGAAACACAATAGGGAATCCTCGGGCGTTATGTAAAACACGACTTCTTTATAACTCCGCGTCATGTCGAACCTCGTTCTCATTCTGTTCGTCCCTCCATGCAGCATAATAGTTACTTATTCTATTTTTATCTCAGGTTGTCCGTCTTCCTCTTCCTCTATCTTTGGAATAAGATGTTAACAAGTTCTTAAAAGTAGAATACACCATTTGCAGATATCGAAAAAAATTACTACCGAAATATTAGGAAATATCTAACTTATTTGAAAGTGAATAATGATTGTAGGCATCCACCAAAATGATTGCGCTAGATACTATATAATTGTTCCAAAAAATTGAATTTTATAAAAACAAATTCACGATCGCCTGACGGTGATCGTGAAGAAAACAAGAACAACATAAGAACCACTGCCCGACGCCGGTTGAAAACGAACGCCATTTTTACTTGCTTTTCTTGGCATGATTGTTGAACAGGTCAGTTAAACAAAATACAACCCCCCAAATCCACCCATTCATGATAATTCAAGCAGTTACCAATGGTGTATTCTACCTTTAATTCTAAGGAAGGAGTAATAATTTGAAGAACATTGTTCAAAAACTGTCCATAAACAAAAGCTGAAGCGCAGAGGCTGCCTAATAAAAACAGGTCAAAACTGTACTGCCATATTGAGATAAGTTGTTTGAGGTAACTATGCACTATGTGGTAATTATCTGTAGTGATTTATGTGATTTATATCTCATTTATCTTATTTAACTGCCATATAAATAAACTAAAATATTAAAATACGATTTTGCTGTTGATTTCCCCTCTTCATAGTTTGTCCATTCCTTTCGTTCTACACTGGTGTATTTTGATGTGGGGATTACCTGTATCATTCCTACACATAACATGAAGAATTATCCCCGGCTTTCTTCAACATTTTTGATAATATACTTGCATATACTTACAATTCCCGTCTTTGCTTGAGAAATCCGTATAGCTATACAGTGCTGATACAATTAATTTTGGTTTGTGTTCATTATCAAAATCCTATCAAATGGTAATTAATACTAAACCACCCTCCCCCAATATTCCTATTGTTCTTCCTTCCCCTTCTCATCATGAATTCTATATACTTCACAAACCCCTCACACATAGGTCTATTTCAAGAACGAGATTTTCCTTTTGGACAATTTTTCCAGTGCGTCTGCTTGTGTCCTCATAATGGCTTTTATCTTTTCAACCATGAACATTGTAGTCATGTCTTGCGGTCCTCAGCGAACCTTGATTCATGTGAATATCAGACTCTCGACTTCTGAGAGCAATTTGACGTCGGCGTCATACGCCATCTAGCATCGGTACACCCACCCGTGTAATTCCAATTTAGCAGAATGTTCGAATCTAGTAAGCCCTTAAACCGATTGATGCCCAAATAAATCAACTTTAGAAGACAAGAAAACGTGGCTTGGATAAGGCATGGCTTTAAGCTAGGATGCTTAATGACCTTGGGATTAACATACGGCTCGATTGCCTTAAATCTTATGACATGAGATGTTTACTCGACTCTTGAAAAGAAATTGAGATGTCTTCTCGAGTAGAAAGGGTCTTCGTGTTTTCTACGAGTAACTCCGTCTTATAATCTCTCTACCGCTGGGGTCATATCGGACCACACAGCTTGAATATAATTTGCAAGAAAAGCAATGAGCGTCTTCAATTGTATACGTCCAGTGGTATTTGTAAGTAAACCTTACTGGTCTTTATGTATATTGCCATCTGAACATGAAATGAAATCGAAGAGCTGTAGTACCCTCAAGCGCCCGACCTAAATAATGCTTTTATTTGCTCCAAGAGCGTACAACAATACAAAAGAAGCGTTTTAGCGTAGGTTATTGACTGGAATGTAACTCAAGTAAATCCCACCAGAGTCTTTTCTATAATTGGACCCATCAAGGTGGAACTAAGATCTCTCACTCCTGTGAAGACATCTTACCTGAAGGAATCCACCGGTTTTACTTTTACCGACAAACAAGATTTTCTCTCGGAACGGATTTAGCATCAAGAAATCCGATCCCCGGTTTGTGACTTTTGATATCGCGCGCGGTTTGCGGAAACACGCGATCGTTGCCATAAGCTTAACAGTAAATCCCCTGGATGAAGCGACTCGTATGTCATTTCAGAAGTTCACCTGTGACGTTGGGACTTTCTACTGCTATTGTGTTTCAATAATTGATTGTGATATCTCGCTCGGTTTGACGTTAACATCCTGTAACTTACTTTACTGCTATTCAGACGGTCAATTATAGCGCCGCTGAAATGCAAAGAAAAATGTTCAAAAAGCATAGCTGGCATCAGATAGAATCTCGCGTTGGAGTGTTGTAAATTGAATATTGAGTTTTATTCACCGATGTATTTTTTATAAACACATTGTTGTCTCGAGTACTTTATGATTTGTTTTCTTGCTTACTTTTTTATGACTGTAATATTTGAGCTAAAACCTAACAAGATTATATTTTAATATTCAGTTTTTACCTTCACCGACTCATTTATAAACACATTGTTGTCTCGAGTACTTATTGATTTGTTTTCTTGCTTACTTTTTTTCTGACTCTAATATTCGAGCTAAAACCTTAAACCTAAAAACAAGATTATATTTTAATATTCAGTTTTTACCTTCACCGACTCATTTTTTTTAAAACAACGTTTATACAAAACCTCAACATTAAGATCTAATCCAATCTAATGAGGTTTTAGCTCGGATAGTACATTTTAAAAGAAAGGAAAACAGTTAAACCATACTGTAAAACCTTCAGATCACGAACACGATTTCATCAATTAAATAAAATAATCATTATTGTCATTATTAACTGGCCGCCGGAAATGACATAAATAATTTCAATCTTAGCTTTTTATAACAATTCGGTAGATTACTTCTGGAATAAAATTAATGAAAATGATGATTATCTGTCTTCACGTTTACTCATGTTAGCTATTTGCTGTGTTTAGTTTGTATACCCAGACAATAGCTTATGTACAATCCCGGCAGCGGGTTTTAAGCCAACCTTCACAGTTATTATTTGTAAGTCTGTTTTCATGTGTTTCCATTTAACTCCGTTCACTTCTAAAGTCACGGCCCAAAAATTGTCAGTATCTTTGTTCGAGGGCGCTAGTCAGAAGTCGTAAACACCAGAATCCCGTGTGGCCAGGGATCACGCCCAATTTTACGATACAACCTGGGAAGCGACATTGAGGGGGTTACTCAATGAGGATACGACTTGTTATCTTAGAATACCGTGCAAATAAACGCCTTCGAACAAAGATACTGACAATTTGGGAGACCGCCCACATAGGGAAGATAGCTCAGTTTGCAAAGCGCCGGTCCGGTATTTTGGAGGTCGCAGGTTCGAGTCCCGCCTTGCCAATTTCTTTGTTTACTTTGAAATGTATGCAGAATTTATCTAGTCAGTTTCCCTTGTGGTCTATTTATGTATCAATAATATTTCGTTTTTTTTGTTTAAGATGTTTGTAGACTACGATGAGTTGATGCTAATAATACAATCACTGGGATGGCCACATGTTCTTTTGGTACATTGCGTTATGGGGACAACCCATAGGGTTTGTGTGTAAACTGAAATTTCTCTAATTTTCAAACTCAGAACACTCCAAAATTCTAAAATGTTCAGCATCACCCTAATTTGTCCTCTTCATTTTCTTTCATTATACCCTAACCCAATTTTACCTTGTTCTACCTTTACTACGCGCTATGGGGACTCGGAAATGTCCCCACTACTCGGTCTGTCTTTTCCAAACAAAAGAGCCTGTCCCCACAACTCAGCGGAGGCTCGTACACTTTGGTGGTTGGGATTCAAGTAAATGATTGGAGGGAACAGACGAGTGCAACGCAGTCCAGCCGTTGGTCATTATTTATGGTATAATATTATCATGTCGGGCCATTTATATAGAGGGGGCGTGAAGCACATACAGACGCGAAGCACGTATGGACGCGTGACTGAACGCACAGGTTTAATCATCTCAAGAGAAAAATGAATCTTGTGAAGCGAGAAATCTATACGCGTCCTATATTCCACATTCGTTTCATTGATTAAAACATATCCGCATATGGAGAATCACGGTAGCAACAATCTATAAAAAATCTATATTAAATTACGTGTGGGTAGCTAAGTGCATGTTGGCATGATTTGATGAATAAAGTCACGATATGGTCACTTCACATTTCCCCTATAGTCTTCATTACCGGCGCAAAAAGTGCAAGAAAGTGTGCAGAACTCGAGTTCTCCTGACACCTGTTCAACTAGAGAATTGTTAACAGTTTGGCCTGTGGGATTCAGGCCCCACTTTGAAGCTACATCCACATCCACTTTGAAGGTACATCCACTTTGAAGGTACACCCACTTTGAAGGTACACTCACTGCAACATACATATCTGAACATTTTCTTTTTTCAATGTTATGATTGCATTTATTTCTCTAAACTATACACTACTTGATCATCACAAACACAAAAGTATGTCCCACATATCTAAATGAGTGCATTACAACACAAGGGAAACAATACCTCATTAAAAGATTTGTAATCATTTTGCTTGAAATTAATTAATATTTACAAATCGTTTCGGTTTGACTATTTATATTGAATTTTCCTAAGTTGTCTACATTTGCCACTTTTTTAACAACTGTGTTATACCCAAAAACTATTTACGAAAATGGGTTAACCCAGAAATGTTTATCTTGACGTTTTTATGTCATAAAGTTTTTTTAGCTTAGATTTAGATTTTCAAGTCAATAGAAATACGATTCCTGAACACAATATAAATCTGGACTAATATTTGTCAAAACATTTAACCTAATAGTTTTCACGATGAACATAAATGAGTCTGATGTCGCATTTTGTGCTAAAAGAACTAACATCTATTTCAGTTAGATATAGTGCCATTAATATTGGTTAGGTTTGAGAAGATTCAAGGATAGGGTGAATAGGTTTGAGGGCACTGTATATCTAGACTAATATTTGTCAAAACATTTAACCTTAATAGTTATCAAGATAAACATAAATGAGTCTGATGTCGCATTTTGTGGTAAAAGAATTAACATCTATTTCACGAAAATCTATTTCAGTTAGATATAGTGCCATTAATATTGATTAGGTTTGAGGAGATTTGAGGATAGGGTGAATAGGTTTAAAGGCACTGTAGGCTTAACGGGGAGTGTTTAACAACGCGTTTTAATGGAATAATACAACATTTGCATTAACAAAAATACATGACCAAATTATCACAAAATACTGGACAGAGAATGACAGTCTGAAGCATTCTTCAATAGTGTCTTCTGGTGTGCTGACGTTTCCAAGTAAATTGGTATCAATTTCCAACGCTGGTCGGCCGACCAGCGTTGGACAAAAACTGACTTTATCCAAACCCTGCTTCTAATTGTTCATATTTAGTTAGTCCACATTTTCTTTGCAATTAATTACACCTCTGTGAAGGGGTACAATCATCACTGTTTCTCTGTCCTTACAATTCCCCAACGTCTACAAATTGCTCCGTGTTATCTTAGGTGAGGTTAGAGTACCCAACTTTACAAGAACATGGTTGGTTTTCTTGATTATTTTTCCTTGCATCTATCTACAAACCCAAATCGTAAAACAAGTCATTGTAACAATATTTGCTATAACATACTAACCCCCAAAACCATCCATTTCTGAATATTACAGCAAAAGCTAATGATGTACATTCGCTTCAAACCGTGCAAAACATGTGGTTTTAATTAATACCATTCGGTATCTACAGTACAATCACCAAATGGCCCTTAACGCCGCCATGTATGCAATGATGAGCGCACGCGTTGTGATTATTGAGTGCGTTACATGCGGTCTTCGTACACTACACCAAACGTAGGCCTACTATAAAGACATGATTTATTATAAATAATTCACTCGACTGATGATAACTTCACTTTCGCCCAAAGTGGAACAAAAAATCACCAGTTAAGAAACAATCGCCGTTATGAACTTCAAAAGGGTTTTACGTGGTCTTCGATTCAGACGTTAGCGACGATTGTTCCAACTGCGCTTCCATCCTCTTTCATTGCACGAGTTGCCTTGACAGGATGGTTTACGCGGTCGGAAGGGCTGCGTCTGCCTGGAATCGCGTCTAAATTCAGCTTTCTCCATGTTGGCCTCGAGTAGACGCGCTACCAGTCGTTCCAGTAATTGGGGACCGTCCAGTGCATGAACAGCGTCTAGTCTGTCACCCACAGCATCCATGTTGGGGTAGTATAGATATCCGTCTTCCTGGTCGTTACCTGTAGTCTGCCACGTGATGCTAGCTGATGGAAGACTTGCCAATACGAATACAGCTAGGAGATACGTCACAGCTTGAATATGCATGATGGGGACCGGTTTGTCAGTTGTTTGAAAACTCTAAACGGCTGTTTACTGTTGGTTTTAAGAAAAGGCGTCCTTCAGACCAGGCGAAGAAATGATCTGTGCAGTCAAAAGGTCAAAGTTCAGTAGAAGATTAGACATTTAATATACATAAAAAACTATAATGTTAAGACGTTGGTTCGGTGCTTTCGACCTCCCTCCCACACATTTCGGTTCCTCCTACACATTGCATCCCCTCCCACACATTGCAGCCCCTCCCACACATTGCAGCCCCTCCCACACATTGCATCCCCTCCCACACATTGCAGCCCCTCCCACACATTGCGGTTCTTCCTACACATTGAAGCCCCTCCCACACATTGCAGCCCCTCCCACACATTGCGGTTCCTCCCACACATTGCAGCCCCTCCCACACATTGCAGCCCCTCCCACACATTACAGCCACCCCCACTCATCAAGCAATTTACAAATTACGGCCGCGTATTTGCCAAGCTACGAAACCATAGACCTAGATGATCATAACTGAATGTCAGTACCTTTCCAAAGTAAAATTGATAAGTACTGAATGTGAAATAACGTATGCCAATGAGTAAATGACGATTGTCGTTAGTCTTAAACGTAGATAAATCAGCAAAATAAACAAACATAATTGGGTTTGGTACAACACGAGGTGTTATCGGCCATAACTAAAAGCGCGGGTTTCTTTTTACATCCAGAATTGTACTTGGGGATAGTATCAAGATTGTGGCACAATGCCAACATTGTAGGCTACTGGTCTCGAATACTGATTGTCCCCATTCTACAATTTGAGTGTCTTAATTCCGACCGAAGTGTGTGTTCGTTACATTTTCACTCAATGTGTGAACCTCCAAGCAATTTATGGCGGGGAAAACTGGAAATGATTATTGTCGTCATGAATAATCATACACATTACGTCATTAAATGATCTAAATAATATTCACAAAAATATTAAATGTCGGGTACAAAAACAACAAAACCTACAAATTCACATTTCAGACTGTATTTCTTAGGGAACCACATGTTTTGTTAATGTTCGAGAGATGTAACGATCAAACTTGTATAGAAGTTTCTTTAAAATCACCTGTGTACATTGATAGTATAATTGCACCACACTCGAAACCTACAGAATGAAAAACAGTGTTACCGTTAGCGCGTGTGTTTTCAGCACAGAGGGTATTGCCCATAGAGAAAATGTCACTTTCACAGCTGAATCTCGCTTGCCCACTTTGCAATGGGAATAAAATAACACCTTGACAGAAACCAATATCCCATCCACACCTGTCTCACTCCTATCAGACACGAGGCTGCTTGGACCGCAACACGACCAGTAAGTTGCTTGCCAGGGATCTGTCGTATAGACGTCTGGCCAATTGTGACAAATCATTTCGCTTAGATTCATAAACACACACGACTATTCCGAACGTGGACACCACCATTTGTCAGTACATGTATTGTCATTTTAAACATCATATTGGCCATAAAGGTCCACACGTTAAACTTAAATGTTGCCTATTTTATTTGTCTAAACCACACACACAATAAAGTCAATGCGATGTACTCTGTATCTAAAATGTAACCAATTAAAATGTAAAGTGTATTTTAATGGGGTAATAAATATGCTCTGGCCGGTTTTAAACAAGTACTTTTAAAACCAGTGTAGCATGAATTTCAAACTATGAAATCTGGACTCATTTGCTATAATTGCGCATGCTGGAGTTAGGATAATTCAGAGCGTGTTCGGTCACGTGAGAGACGGTTTAACCAATAATGGAGAAATGGGTCAAATTTTCCAAGGAGTCTTATTTCCATAATATGACACCGGCTGAGGTTGATGTGCTAATCGGGGCCCATGGGCCCACGATGATTGTGACGCAATTACCAATATCGTTTGTAGGCGTCAAAGTATCGTGACTTCATCAAAACGAAAACGAATACATCAATAGATACAATACAAACGCCTCATTTCACTGCCTTTGGTTAATGTTATACAAAATGCTCAAACTGGTAAATTAATTCGCAGGTCATTATTAATTTTGTGCACAGAGGCTTTCATATACATGAACCAAAACAACGTTCAAGGAAATAGTGTGACGCCAAACCTCTAGTTTAATGTTGTTCACCCTTTCTAAAGAGTTCATGTATCAACGAGTCTTGTAACAACTAAACAACACACCCAAAAACAGCTCCCACAGAAAAATCCCACCAAAATGTACAAATAGAACATATGGAAAACAATAACTGGCAATTCATTTTCTGGTTATCTGTACATTTCTAATTTGTTCGAGTCTTTTTATTCCGGTGTTATATAAAAATCAGACTCCTTTTAAAAATCAAACTTAATGTTTCTCCTCTTATTGGTTAAACCCTCTCACGTGATAGGTCACGCTTCTAATTATCTCCACTTAAGAATGCGCAATACTACCAATGAGTCCAGATTTCATGGAGTCTAAAATGAACGCTACACCGCCTCCTAAAAACAGTCTTGTAAAATATTATTTGAAGAGAGGCGGAACATAGTTTTTTTTGTTATTCCCAAGCCCCCAGCTACCGATATTTTAAAACCTCACTTTCAGTCCATAAAACCCATCATCCATCTGATCCCTGGACACAAAGAAGTCCATTTCAATAATGGTGTTTGTAAAAGCGAACGACTTACTGACTTCCTAATCCATCCGTGGTTGGTTGAAGTGCTCTCAGAGATTCGACACGGGTTGGTTTGTATTTCATTGGTACGACAAGTCAGAATTGCGTTTGTTGGTAACCTCATTCGAGTCAGCTGAAATCTCTACGGTTCTTACTCACTCCAACGCGCCACTTCTGTGGCAAAACAACACCCAATAGGCCCTAGCGTTACACCAACCTTTGCTACGGGCAATGTAATCAGAGTTACCTTTCTCTCTACCTAACCCTAAACTCCAGGGTGTCATTTCGCCTAAAAGGTAACCGTGTGTGGCTATTAAACCAATGATTTCTTCTCTTGTGTACTAAGCATCTATCAGCAACGATATTTCTCGCTACAGGGCAATCGTACCGCTATGTCTTCGCCTCTGTTATGACCCCCAAAGCAAGAAATCATCGTATACCGCAGTGACACGTCACTAGATTACGCCAACTCCAGTGTTTTGTCCAAAAATCACCAGAGAATATTATATTTTAAAGAAAGATGGTTATTGTGATTTTAGTCAAGATTATTTTGGCAAATAATAGCCTTTGGCCTATAGAGGACTGAAGTGAAAAGAGCAGTGGGGAACATCGAATTTAAAGGGTAAACACGTTTTAGGCACACAAAACTCAGACAACTAACTTCCTCTCCTAGAACCATCTATCTTTGCTGATCTTGGTTCCTGCAGGGATTCAGATCCGTGGATTTATCGAGTTTAGACATGATCAAAAGAATGATCAGCGACATAGATTAACCTTTAATAATCTGCCTCAAGAGGGCGGCATAGCACGCCGCTAAAGACGAATGAATAAAAGAACCTTATTATGCCATGTTCACAAAGTATTTTGTTGTCTTGGTATTTTAATTGTTTGCTTTTTCAAATCTTTTAAGATTGGTTAGATAAAGAAAGTATAAAGATACCATCAATTTGTATCCATTTGATATCTTATAGCCTACGTTTGGTGATTCAGTGTATGAATTCTACGAGTAATGATGCAGTCACAGCTTGGCATTACACTATTCGGGAATAATCAGGGATAATGGACATTATATGTATAAAGACTACAGATTTCCATCACGTTGTTGTTTGATAACTTTTGTAAGCAGTCATTGTAGGTGGATTTATTTTATATCTATAATATAATTATACATGTATCTTAATGTTAGTGTTCGCGAGACATCTTTTAAGAAATGAGACTTTCAAAAGATGAGATCATCGTATTCAATGCCTCTATCTTAAGTCTTATTTATCCTCTATCTTGCACAATCGCTTCACTCGAGGACAGGACCGAGATGGGCCGATGTTTGTCATGTGATAAAATGTTTTCAGATTTACTTAAAACTTGTCTACGCTGTGTCGTGTATAGGTTTTAGAACAGCAAAAGACACGAATCGACGTTTCGGACCAAATGTTGCGATCAGCTTCAAGCAACGAAGCCAGTTGTGTCTACTTTAAACCAGTTCTCGCCGGAATTGTTATTAATGTACTTCCATGCGCGAGATTATATTTCAATTTTTAATTCGGTTGTTTATTCAGTAAATTGATCCTGTTTTGGACTATATGCAATTAATACAAGATGCTAACACTATAGCAACGTTATTTACATGTTTTGCCGAAAATCACGGCATTCGGTACCCGCCAATTTTTACGTTTTATAGACTTTAGCCGTAAACTACACATTATGGCCAGGGACAATGAGCGGTAAAACCTAAACAAGCTTAGCTGGAAAACAACCCCTTTAGGAATGTCAAGGGAGACTTTGGAGGTAAAATGGCTTTGCCTAGATCTTATTGGATGCAGCTGATAATCTCTCGACTGTATAAATTCCGCCTGTAAAAATGCGAACATGAAATGCGATATACAGGGAAAAAAAACTAAACTACTGGGAATATTATACGAATTGAGATATTGATACTCTGTGACATTAGGTACCGTACCATAGAGTAAAGTTTAAATGTCAACAGTTAAATAATACATATTGCATTGAGATTTGCAAATGGATCACGCAAACACTTGAATTTTGTGAAAAATAGAACAACGAAAAGATCAAAATAATGACCGATTTATTTGTTAATCGAATTTAGGATAAATAATTGAATGTTATATCTATATAATTTTGCTCAATGGACGGGAGTTTAACAAATATAAAGGCCTTAAAAATGTAGAGATATTTTATAGTTTCGGAGAAATATACATGTGCCTTTATTATGTTTTTATTTTTGCTGTGGAACGTAGCTGTCTTACTTGGTACGCGTTCGTTTCTTAACATGATTATTAATAATAATTAATGCAGTAATTAATCAAACACGAATGTTCCACCTTTTGGGAAAATAATAATAAAATAAATAGAATACTAGCCGCTGCAACAAAATTAAAAATCGCGGGAAACTCACCTCGAGCTTGAATGTCCGACAAATCAGGCAGAATCGAATTCAAAACGCGAGAAAGTGTTCATCCCTTTGTTCGATCAGCACGCTTACTCTTCCAGGGAACCCGAATCAGGACGAGCGCGTATTACGAGCACACGTTCGGTCACGTAACATACGAAAACTCCTCGTAGACTAATCGAAGCACGCAGCTAGCTACACACACTATTTGAGTCGAGTAGAGTTAGGCTACTATTGTTATGAATAACAACTAACAGATGACTGGCCTGATATAAGGCCGATATATAGCGCCCCTATAGCGTAGGTGTATACCACGCAAATCGCTTGCTGATTCGACGAAGAGGGAAAACACGCGGAATTAATTCCTGAAATAAACCGCCAAAACAGTTTGGCGGCACGGTCATACGGTCATACATATACCGACTTGCTGTTTCACTTTGCCGCGCCTCGCAATAACAGCCTTCTCGTAATAGAAAAAAAAGTGTTTAAGTGTTTAGGTTGCCGTGGCAACCAATGAGAGTAGGTGTAAGCTGGGGTAGATTTTTGCGGAAATGATTTGCAGATACTGTGTATTAAAACTTCCAGCGCATTGCGGTTATATCAACATGTTAAACGTGCCATTGATTGTCCCTGTCATAATAGTCCCTCTTTAGAGTCCAAGTGACATTTTGTAGTTGATCTTGTGTTGTGATAAACAGCCACAAGATTAACAGTTTCTGCTGTTAAAGCCTAATAATCGTCATGCAGTGCACGGCTATACAAAGTCATTATTATCATAACGTCTAAAACTTGATGCCAGACAATAATGCTATAAACTGAATTTCATGCATTTTTTTTCGGATCATTAGCAAAAAAACACCATTTGCAGATGTATATTTTTTGTACTACCGAATTATTAAAAAATATCTTACTTATTTTATTCCAATTATACGTCTGTTTTCAATTTTGAGCGGGAAATTTACCTCTTCCCTTGAGTAATTGGTCAGAATTTGATTGAAGTATATTCGCTGGATTCACGATGAACCCCAAAAGGACTTAAAAGTCTGCCGAAATGCTGGAAGAAATCAAACCATTCACAGCGGAGGAAACACTTTCTAGTATAAACAAGAAGAACGGTGTAATTGAAAACTGTCTGTTTGCCAATCATACACCCAACTAACAATGTCATGACACTGCACTCACGTACGTATTAGTGTTGCCGACTATTCTTCCCGTCCTATCGTCTCTAATCACGGCTGTTTTTCTATCCCCGTCCCCCACAGCTCGAGTTACACATCACCGTCCGACCACGATTATCGTCGCTAGCTTCACAGCGTCGACGGGCAAAAATCAGTTTACGAAATCAGTTGACTGAGTGATAGATAATGCACAAACACGTACGTCACTAAACGAACATGTCACTATACCACCAAGATTTCAACCCCGACTCTTCACGACAATGTGGTTATTAATTGATGCGGTGTTGGTATTCTGGATCTCATTCAGAACCAATTGCTCACGTTTTATTGAATTTATTGTTTACTTGCCGAAATGTAGGATGCATTTCATATGTCTCGTGAGACGTATTAAGCATGACTTATATTGTTTATCATGTCTTGTTTGATGTTGTCGCCTCTGTTGTGCGCGTGCTTTCTTGTAGACGTGACTGGTTAAAACGTGGCTACTCCAACAGTTGTACGCAGAGACAATTTTGTTTGTAAAAATTGAAAGAAAGAACAATATTTTGATAACCTGTGCGCCAGTCGTCATAATGCATATAACATTTCACGTATCATCGGAAGCAAAGCAATTACAATGTGAAGATTAATAATGTTTAGTCGTGCTTAATTGACTGTTTGGTGGTGTTTTTTTACCAAAAGGTCTAAAATGGAAACTTAATTGTCTACACTATAATTAGTCTGTCTTCCATTCGGTCGTGATTAACATTATTTTTGATTACCCAAGCAAATAATTGAATTATTAAAAAAGACGAATAAAGAAGAAAACTTAAAGGAAAGCAGATATATATATTATTTAAAAAAAACTAAAACCAAAAATAATAAACAATAAAAAATAATGAACATATAATAAAACGATAAAATAGACAGACCATGATATTACACTTAATAAACCACAAGGAAAACTGACAACTGGAGGTAAATTTGCACGAATTTCAAAGTAAATAAAGAAATCGGCAAGGGGGACTTGAACCTGCAACCTACGCACTTTGAAAAGACCATAATATTTTCGAGAGCAGTTAGTTTTATTTTGGAAAGAAGTTACTTTTATTTTCGATAGCAGACCGACCAATTGACAGAAACATGTAGAGATATATTGGGAAGGCATGCTTCCAACAGCTCCACACGTTTTATTTCGTGCTGCGAATTATATACACACGTTCCTGCGTGAAACAACATCAGTTGTTTTTAGGGCTGAAATCTGTGCAGCAATTACGCCAAAAAGCACTCTGCCTTTATTAAGAAAACAATAACCTTCATGCTCTAAACATGAACAGTGGTTTTAAATGCAATACGGGAAAGCCACAACGTCGTTGTAAATTGTTCCTTGTCTTTGAGTGAGACAGTAATTATTTGGAAGGACAATTTACTTGACTTTTCTCTTACGAACAACTGCATTATGTTTTATCATTAAAAAAAGAGGGCTTCAGAGAGAACATCAATCACTTTTTTGACATTTCTAGATTACCAAACTAAATGCTACTGTTTAATATCCATCTCCTAGCTGTTGCAAGATTAGTAACAAAAACAAACCAAAAACCACAAAACGTGCTTTTGTTGCACGGAGGCTAAGTCGGTATAACGGATGGGTGATCTTTCTGGAAAAAAAGATACCAAGATTGTATACCAAGATTGTATACCAAGATAGGGTCTAAAGCTAAATTTACTGGACAAAATCGGGATTCCTTGATATTAATTTTCTCAGGAGGAAATTCCATCCATTGGTATAGGTAGTTTTGGCTTTGGAGGGTGAAGGTGTGCTTGTCTGTTTTTGGTAGTACAGTGAAGCGAGAAATATAGTGCCTATACATTAATGTCCAGGCAGTTGTGAACTGAAATGGAAAAATCGCAATTATTAGTATTAACAAAATCATCAAATTCTATCCAATGGTTCTAAACTGTCGATGCGCTCCTAGCGTGTCACCATACCTTCACCATACCTACATTTTATAGTCGCACCAAAAAACACATACTTACCACAGGGTTGCAGACTACGTGCAAAGTGACACAGTTTTAAAAAAAATCTAAAATAATTGCAACTGTGTCTACAAAATGTATGTCAGGCGTTAGCAGATATTTGCTAATGTTCATAACAATGTCCTATTATAACATGCATATAGCCAGATTGACTTACCGTTAAATAACAAACATCAAGCAAGAATGAAAGATGTTGACGTTTGTTTAACTTGAGGTTTTGGGCGCCAATAGTTGAGGGCAATGTGGCAAACGAGCGATGTGATGAACACTCTTGAATTAGGTGTCGCAATGTACGCGTGACTTGCCCGCCAGTTTCTCTTTTAAATGTTCGAAGTTTCCTCTAAATTGTGATTTTAAAACTCCCAGCTTTTATTCACTTTCAATTTACCGTCCTTGATGACGTCCTGCGTCATATCTTCCTCTTTTTTTATAATAACGTGGGTTAGCTTTCTGTGGGAGGGGGGGGGGGGTATTTTTTTGCAAGATGATGTGCGTACGTACCGAATTTTATGATTTCACCGGTGAAAGCCTTATAACAACGGTACAAACAATAATGATCTTAAGCAGCAATTCGTGGTTTCTGTTGACGTACCCTCACAACAGCCGGCGACTTTTCTGATATCAAGCTCTAAAAAACACGTATATACAATGACGAAAATCTGAGTAATTTTCACATCCTTACTTTTCTCCCAATCGTAATTGTTCTCTTGTTAGCACGCGTTCAGAGCATCATGCAGGAGTGGAGTCTGATTATTATCATAATGACACGACGCTATATAATTCAGCGATACAGTATTATCAAATACGCCAAGCTAAAATAGAATGAAAAAATGCCCTCGTTCTCGTGGTTTAATATATATATATTTTGGGACAAGAAAGTATTTATTTTGGTAGTCGGGTTGGTGTAGCAGTTCTTTCCTCGCTTGTTACCGCTGCGCCGACCCGGGTTTCGAATCCTGCCTGCATGGGTCAATATGTGAATTGGGTTTTTGCACATCCACCAAAACCTGAGTGACTAGGGAGCTTTCTTTATCACTCTCGAAGAAATTTCTAAATCACCCGTTGTACTTCAAAATGTTCAATATTTACGACAATTTTTATGTTAATTACCAGATCATAAATAAAATGTCTCTGCCCGCTAATAACCAAGATAATTAAATATTGTCTCATCCGGGCCGCTCACGTGTAGCTGTACTTCCCACGATAAAAGCAGATCCATAATGCCCATTTCTAGTTTAGGCGAACATTCACCAGGGAGTGCTTTGCTTATATGTCGGGTATAGTCGAACCGAGAGCTATTAAGCACTTTGTACACGTTTACTTTATTTGCACACTATCGTAGCGTTTTCCGAGTCAATTTTGGTAAAGCCATTAAAACTCCCGCCTTACGTCCTTTCAATTTCTGAATATCTAATATGGGAGGATACAAATCCATTTCGCTGCGAAATTGCCAATTTGTTGCGGCTAATTATTTTGGTGAAATGTGATACGTATAAATACACAACACGAAGGTCATTCAAGGCAACGAAATTAATAACATTTCGCCTATATCGTCCTTTCTTTAATTTAATGGGTTAATTTTCTTATAGTTGAGGTAGTCTTGATTGCAAAACATTATAATTGAGGTAGTAAGGTAGTCTTAATTGCAAAACATTATAATTGAGGTAGTGAGGTAGTCTTAATTGCAAGACATTATAATTGAGGTAGTGAGGTAGTCTTAATTGCAAGACATTATAGTTGGTGTAGACTCTTAACTTGTGAGACGTCCTAATCGCGGTATGCAGCGCGCGTACATTTATTTATCAGAACACAGATGGTGTTGACGTCATCGATGATGCTCAAGTTGTCTGGGCTCTGACAGGGATTCCAACACGATTTCTCTAGTGCGGGTGTAACTTAGAGAATTATTTGTGGGGATTAACCGGGGTTAGGGGTTAGGGTTGTCCCGGATGACTCTAACATCATCGATGACGTCAACACCATCTGTGTTCTGATTGGCTAATGTACCAACCTACCTTACGGGCTCCCTTAACACAACACGAAACAAAACACAAACACCCAACAAACATTTGGTGGCATTTCTCTCCTCTCCTTAGCATATAACTTTCCACCCGGCACCCCATGAAACCACTTTCGGACACAAAAACATTAATTATTCGAAAACGGCGATCATCCCAAATATATAATTGGAAAGATCCATATTTTCTCTCCGAAATCATCACATCTGAGTAACTTTTCGATTTTCGAAACAGGTAAAACAGCACAAGATTTCAACGCACTTTTGCACACAAAATTATAATGAAGATCGACCTCGTTACGCTTACCTCCACTGTGCTTACTACTCTGCTGCCCTCTGTTGGCGAGCATTCTTACCTAATTGTGCACACACCTGTGGACGATGTTCATTTTGGAATGTGTAGTTGGTGATAAACAGTTGGTACATTAATGTTCGAGTTACTGATATTTATAACCCACGGTTACTGTGATGGTGATTATGTTCAGATAATATCAAGTAGGTGGACGTTAGTGGATACAATTATCAATAGCATTTTGTAAAAACCGCAAGTTTTCATCTACTTTCATTTATCAATAACCGTTCAGCCAATCAGATACGCTAGTTATCTAATTGACTATGCATTACCGTGACCTCGTGCTGGTTTGGGGTCAGGTAGTATCAACAATGACGCTAGCGATGAATGATTGATGAATGGTTTCAAATATTTCTGCTTTAATTTTGGGCCGATTGCCTGCGTGTGAAATTTTACCTGGCAACCCACTAAAACTGTAAGTAATGCATCACTATTTGGGAATCTTAGAGACATATTTTGTGTTTGTTTTGAGCAACCACTTTCGTTACACAAACCAGTTCGACGCACAAACGTACGGCGTGCGTGGCATCGACAAAGCAAAAGACCATCGACTCAAAAAATTCATTGCGGTTGAACGTGGAATTTCAGTGCCTGTTGTCATGGTTTTTAGTTTAATGTTTATACTATATAGGCCGCGGAAAGAATGATGCAACCTGACTCTGCTTTTTTTTCATATTTCATTTCAATGAATGTCAATCGGTGCAAAAATGTATTTGCAATTTGGCTAAATAATAAATGGAGGAAATATGTACACCAATGCCATGACATGGTATTTGCTTGAAAGTTGAATCTTTAGGAATGGCTGAATTTAAGTAAGGGGTAGTATTTTATAGTAAATTTTGAACCAGCGTCGGGCACTTGTTCTTAATCCTATGTTGTTTTTGTTTTATTCGCGATCGCCGTCCAGCGATCATGAATTTGTTTTTATAAAATTCAATATTTACTTTCAAATATAAGATATTTCTTAATAACTTGGTATTAATTTTTTCGATTATATCTGCAAATGGTGTATCCTATTTACTTTTTCAATATCTGCAAATGGTGTATCCTACCTTGTTTAACTTGGACATGAATCTGGGACTAAGAAACATTTCTAATTTTGTTTAAAAATACTTCTCAACTCTCCATAGACTTTGTACACAACCGATAAACTTGCGCCAGATACAGACAGGCTGGTACACTACTACTACATGTTTTCCTAAAGGGAAAATACTTCCATTAGATAGTATAGTACAGTTTCTCGCATAAACTTGCTTTTTAAATCGTGCACTAGCAGTTTTTCCCTAACGTTAGGTGCACACAGCACTACCCCCACAAATGGGGCTGTAATTAGGCCTAGCTCCTGTTTGTCTTTTGTCTTTATCTTATCGCTTGTCTGGGCTAGTAATAGCACTAAGATTAAGACAAAAGGGAGCTAATTACAGCGAGTACGTACAGCAACCCCACACAAAATAGTGGCTTAAAATAAAATTTGAGCTCCTGAGCTTAGTTAGAACTTAGATGAGTACATTCAAAAAGCTCAAGGGAAATAACAAAGTAGCTTAAAAATGAAAAGTAATACTTCAATAACCAAACATGGTTTTTGTATGGCAAAGCATGGAGGAATTCCTTCTTATTCCTCCATGGGCAAAGGAATCCAATCTTTTTAAAGTCCTTGGCGTTTCTGTTTTAATTTGCCTTTAAATCTTACCAAAACGTGAATCATTGTTATGCTAATGTGGGGTATACCACATTTTGATGGGATTTTAGATTCATTATCATAATGTGGGTGTGGCTAGTGTATATTTAATGAGGTAATGACTGTTGCATACAGCAGTCACACCTGTTCAATAATGCTAATAGCCTTGTGTTATTGATTGATGCTGAAGTAATAGCATTGAACTGTACAGTCATTGTACATATTTTTGTGTGCATACACATTGTGTACAATGTATGTAGCTATGTATGTACACATATGTAGACCTTATAATGGTACAATAATATTTGAGCAGAGTTTTAGCCAAGCATTCAATAGCGCTAGCACCCGCTACGCTTTGGTAAAATTTTATTATTATATAATTAATATATAGTAATATTATTATATTTATTGTAAGATGTGTTTGTTTTTATTGCCCCAGGGAGTTTAGAGTCGTTAATATCTTTACACTAATTAAGCTTTTGAACAATAATTTGGTTTTTAGGTAGTTGCAAAAAGTATGCATAGTTTGTTTTGTAAAGCAGTGCCATTTTCATAAATAGCTTATTTATACCTAACCAAGCTCATTCGGTTTCATCCTTGAAGGAGACCAAAATCAAAAGTTAAAAAATAAATACAAAAATTTATACAAAGTGGAAAAACATGGTTGGAATAAAGAATATGCATGGTCTACAACCTGACCCAAAATAAATGATTTGTCACACGTAATTCGCTTAATCACTAATTACAGCGTGCAGTATGGTCACTTGTTGTTTCTTGTGACTAAACATGATTAGGTGAAACTAAAAAAGATCCTAAGACTTAATTGGAGAGCCAGTCTAAAAGGACAGATGTTTCCAGTCGGCAAATTTGATTCTAATCATACACATGTACTGTAGTTAGTCTTAAATTTCTAAAGCAGTGTAACTCAATAACTTAGTAGTGTGGCGTTGACTAGGGTGCTTGTGTAGATCCCCAAGATGCGAGTTCCAGGAAGGAAATGCTTAAATAGCAGGGACGATAGAAATGCTTGTATCGCAGTTTACAAACTTAGGATGAGAGAAATTGACTCTTTAACAAGGCTGAAATATTGGTCATGCTGTCAACTTAGCAACATCGTCAGTGCCTAAATACCGGTACGTCACTCGATGTACATGTGCATAAAGGTAGTGGGGAGGTAACGGTACGTGTACTGTAGTTTAGGGTGGGGCACATATATAAACGGGATTTGTTTAGGATCGTTTTGTTTGCTGCATTGAATGATGTTTTTTAGAGGGGAAGGGGTGTTCTCACCCAGTATGAATTTTCACAATTAGCTGCCCCTTTTGTCTTGCTATTTTTTGCTCTGTTTTGTTTCCAGCTTTAGTGTATTTGTGACCCGCTCTGCAAAAATGAGTCTGATGTCGGAAAATACATTTTTACGTAAAGGGCTGTTTATTGTCTCGGAAGTGATTTTTCATTCAACAAATAATATTTTGGTTTTAAGGCATTTTGGTTTCTCCGACACCTATATTTTCAGATCTGATCGATTGAAAAGATTGTTTTGATCCCTGAATTAAATTTAATACAGGTTTTGACATTCTCTTACCATAGCATCTGATGAAGCACTACAATTGTAAATCTTCATTTCTTTTCAAAGACATTTGGAATATAACTGAGAAAAAGCAAATTTACCAAAATTGTAGAAGACCGATGCATTACACTACAAAGTTGTGCCATATATCAAATGAAAGCTTATTTCCTGTTTTTTCTGACCAACTGTAAAATTAAAAAAAAATATTTTTAACCAGTTCGCGCCGGATGACGTATATAAACGCAAAAATTCCCCCAAATTCAAAACGGATGACGCATAAACACGCCAAGTTCAAGTTTGGAAATGTATGTCAGCAGCGCGCAAGGCCGGAAATGCGTGGGTGTGCTTCCCGGGACTATCAGCCTGAACACGCTTCGGATCGAGTTTCGTTAAAAATATTCCCGCCCGTCGGCTCAGCGATGTTAAAATAATCCCGGCGCGAACTGGTTAACACATCAAAAATGAGTCTGATGTGTTAACAGACTCATTTTTGCAGAGTGGGTCACATTTAAGAATAGCTTGGCCTCCAGTAGACCCACAAACGTAGTGTTATAAAATGCAGTACCCATTCAAAATATGCAGCAGTGCTTGACAGTCTATTACAACTAGATTTTTCCCACAATGTTTTGTTTCAGATGACCAAAAGAATGTAAAGTGATATCGTCATCTCAGTCTATTAGCCTATTAAATCCTGAATCAAAGCCAAAATGTTCAACAGAGGTCCCAGCCGAACCTGAGAGTGAAGCCAAGTGGTCTAAATCGGGATAGAGGGGGAGTGTTGAAGTGCCAAGAATGAACAGCAGTCCTGAGCAAAGATTGTCTGTATTGCCAAGATCTTGGAGTTGACCCAAAGTTCATCCAGGAGTCAAGGAGAGGTCAGGCAACAATGACTTGGGGTCTTGGGATAATTCACAGCACCTTGTTAATTTGTGGTGAGTGCAGTTTTCAAAATGGTTGTATTGGTAGCTTTTAATCTCTGGATCAGTAGGTTCTCACTGGTTTATTTTGTTAGCAGCTTGGGTAGTTAGGTAATCTGTTATTAGGATGAAGATTACACCTTGATCGATTTCCACTTGTGGTAGTGTTTTTCAATGCATCAGAATCCAGCAAGCTGATAACATTTTGTTTAATCTTTATCGTTAAAACGTTCTTGGTTTGAAACTAATTTTGTTTCAGCGGCCAAGAATTTTTAAGTTGTGTTCAATTTTACCGATGCACAATTTCATTATCCCCTAATTTTAACCCTTTTCCTGTCAGATTCTCCCATTGTAAACTTTGACAGCAACATATGACCCCCTCTCCCCCTCCACGCTGATCTTTAGGCCATTTCCGTCCTTGTTTCCTCCCAACAAGTCTAGTGTGATCTCATTCGACAGGAGTCACGACAGCGGGGAAACTTGCAAATCCACACTTAAAAATGAACAATATGAAAGTTGAGGGGGTGTTGACTAAGCAGGCAAAAGGAACTTAGATTTCCTTTGAGGTTTTTGCCCCCCCCCCCTTCCTTTTTCCTCTGTCTGTTGGGCTAAAGGGGAGGGATTTTCAACCCCCCTTCTTCCCCCTCCCTTTCCCCCCCTCCCTACCCCCCCCCCTCCCTACCCCCCCCCTCCCTACCCCCCCCCCCCCCCCCCCCTTTTCCCAGATGTCAAATTGTTTTTCTGGCAGTATCAAAATGTCTGGTTTGTTTCTGACTTCTTGCTGCTTACTAAGACTTCTTCTGTGAACATTTCTCAGCCAGATTTGGAAATAAATTCTCTAGATTTGCATGAAATCCAGCAAATTGATTTGAAGTTTAAATAACTTTTGCATCTAGCCATGTCAATATTGTATGACCGATATACACAAATTAAAGCTATACAAATTGGCCAAATTGGTGTCAAAAACCTTAAAGTGTGAGAGAGCAACTTGGGAAACAATATATTCTACCTATTTTGTTCACAGTGGGTGAAGGATTCCAATCTATTAGGCGCCTTAGCCCAGTTACATGTTCTTAACAGAAGCTTGCTCTATGCACTGGAGACTCCAGAATTGAGAGACATTATTATTTGTTTTTTCTTGACAGCTTCAATAATAAGTTTCTCTTACACCCAATCAACTGAAAAGTATATTGACATTGATGCATACATCAAATACAACGACATCGTAGACCCATCCACCAATCAGCTTCGAGGGGCGGAGTCTGTTCTTGAGTTTCAGTTCCGTTACTGCAACGACCATGGCATGCTGCTTTACCAAGATGGCGGACCAAGCCCACAGCAGCAGACGTTATTCTTTGCGTTAGGTGTCAGCGCAGGCAAAGTTTACTTGGAATGGAAGGTGACTGCTGGCTCACTCATTGAGGTAGGAACACATCCTTGTTAACAATTCCTCTTACTGGTAAAAAAAAACAATCCTCTACTGTCTTTTACTATCAAAGTACTGGACCAAATTTGCCAAAATCCACAATTTTACTACCGAATTAATTAGAAATGTCTCACCTATATGAAAGTAAATAATGATTGTAGGCATCCAGCAATCCAGCAAAATGATTGCGCTAGATCTTTTAATTGTTTCCGAAAAATTAAATTTTAGAACCACTGCCTGAAGCTGGTTGAAAACAAACGCCATTTTTCAAACAGGTCAGTTAAACGATATTTACCCCCCAAATCCACCAATTCCTGATAATTTAAGCAATTACCAATGGTGTATCCTACATTTATACCTTTAAGTGTTTGTGTGCGACTGCAGCACAGGCTTAGAAGGAAGTAGTTATTTCACTGATAATTTACCAACAATGACATGCCAAAATCTTCAAGAAACGGATGTGTTTTTTTGTTGTACTAAGTGTTAGTCTTCCTTTGATTGGATGTCTTCATCTAATTGAGGATGTGTAAGAAATATATTCTTCCTGTTGCGAGTATCGTCATTGGAAGAGGGGATTTAGTGTTCATTACTGGTCAGGATGGTTACTTGGGATTTAAAGGTAGGATACACCATTTGCAGATATCAAAAAATGTTACTACCAAATTATTAAGAAATATCTTACTTTTTTTAAGGTAAATTTGATTGTAGGCATCCAGCAAAATGATTGCACTAGATATTCTGTAATTGTTCCGAAAAATTAAACTTTATTTTAAAACATTCACGATCGCGGTCCGGCAATCGTGATTTTGTTTAAATAAAATTCAATTTTATCTGGTGTATCCTACCTTTTTATAAGCAAGGCTGACCAAGTGCTCAGTGGTTAATTAATTAAGTTTTCTTGGTCAACTCTTGTTTGCTAAAGCATACAACAGAGGCAAAACAGAAATAAAACTGTATCTTTTCCTTCAAAATCTGATTTTACAAATTGCATAAATAACATGGTGTACCCCAAAATGTGGGTGTAAAATAGGCTTTTACAATACAAACATTAAAACTGTACGAGTAATAAAATGAACTAAAGGTTCCTCTTTGCCTCTTCTGTCAAGTGAACTGGCCTAAATAATTAAGTAGATATGATGTGTCTCAAGAGTAGAGGGTGTTTAACAATTCAGATTGGCTTTAACATGTACCTCTAATCTTACACCTGTAAAATCCACCTGCTGCAGGACATGTGTCCAACCTGTATCAACCCTTAGGCACTTTTTCACCCATGCTTAGCCTCAATCACACCCTATTATGCCATTTCCTCCCCAGCTCATCTCATTGTACAGAAAAAGACTGTGAACAATTTTAAAGAGTCCATTTTTTGATAATGCATGGAATTCAGCAACGTGAATTGAATGTGGGCCGGGTTCGTTAGACAGGTTGTTGAACACTGAGCTGTATTATCATGTTTCTTGACAGTGTTTGTTTTACATGGATCTGATTTTCTAGTTTCCCTCCAGCATCTACAAAATATGTCTCAATTGCAGTTTTTGGATACTTGAAACTAAAAGCAAACAGTGCAGGTTTCAGCTTGATATTCACAGGGATCAACTTGACCTTTACGAAGTCGTAGCCAAGCTTTACATTTTCACTCAATTTTCTGCATGTGTTCCAGTTTTCCTGTTGTTCCAATCTGTTTGTTTTTTTCTCCTCCCACCTCCATCGTTGAACTCACAGCCCAAACCCCATTCTACTCTCTGACGTTCAAATAGTCATTTCTTTATCAATCAGGGACACACCCGTTACTTCACCTGTTACGCCCTGTAACTCAATTTTCTCAAAAGTCGAGGGTCTATGCCCCGATAAGGTCAACAATGAGAATCAAGTTTACACTACCAAACGGCGTGTGCTTGGTGACTTTCCTTTCACTTGTCCATACAAACTAATTGTTTTTCATTTAAGGATGAATTTGAATTAAGTCTATCCTGTGGATTGAATTGTGTGATGAGTTATTTGGAGTTAACCTACTCATAACTCAGTGAATCTCAGGGTCTTTGAGTCACCATGCATTAATTAATAGCTTGGCCCAATATCATAGAGCTGCACAGTAGAAAATAAACTAAGAGCAACATGTAGAACTAACAAATGTATGTATTTACCCAAACAAGTACAATGTGAACTTGGCTATAATTGTAGCGTTAGGTTCCCCCATATTGCTTCTGTTCTAATCTAGCAAGCCAAGCCACTGTATTCCATAGTGTGTCAATTACATTCAGAGATATAATTGGACAGCTGTAAAGATAACTCTCTATAAAATCAGATAGATGGACAACAGATACCAGTGTGCACACGTACACATGAACTGACTCAAGTAACTCCTGTCTTGTGTGACCATAGAGAAAGGAACAGTTCCTTTCTCTATGGTGTGACTAAGCAGATTTAGCCCTTGGTCAGGTGAGTGGCTTGAGTGGTCCATGGTCCCTTGGTCAGTAAGCCACACAGGAAGCCACTTGTCAGGGCTGTTCCTGTAAAACTTTGCAGGTTTTTAACTGTATACACGTGTACCTTGTCAATCAATAGGTTCCTATGTATTATATAAATGCACAAGTTGCGGACTGAAAGAAATTGCAGATTAAAGTCCCAAAGTCAACAAACTATTCCCAAGATAGGAATTAAGTTTGATGTTTAAAACAACCTGAATTGTTGATCAAAACCTGGAATCCAACTGTAAGTCAAAATATGAGTTTCTTTATTATTGAACTGTTGTCTTTTCTTTCTTTCAGTTGTACATAGGAGATGGTTCGCTCCTTCCCAACATCTCCTACACGGTAGTCATCTTCAACCTAGACTCTCCCCAAGCAGCTAACGTCTTCGCCACAATTGATGGTCTACAGACTAACGTGGAGTATCTAACTCCAATCTCACAAGGACAACTGAACATTTCACAACTCATGGGGGCAGTGTTCGTAGGAGGCTACGCAGATGTCAACAACCTGAGAGTAAGTTTGGCTTAATAGACCTGAGATGCTTTGTTTACATAATGTGCTTTCCTATGGGAGTGAAGTCAGGATGCCAGACGACATAGAAACATACGTTACGACCCGTTATGTATTAATAGACCAGTATTGCAAGACCGACCTGTAATGTAATAAAAATTTACCAGTTATGTAATATCGACCGGTAATGTAATAATATTTGCCCGTAATGTTACATTACTGGTCGATTATTACATTACGAGTCGTAACAACAGAAAGCGCACATGGAAGGCGCACATTTAAATAAAGAACGACATCAATACGTCTTAGGCTTATTGTTCCGCCCTAATTTGTTTCTAAATGATTTTGGTATTTAAAAAATTCTTTTTAATAGAGATGTTATTTTTTTTTATTTATTTATTTTTTTTATATTTTTTTAAAACTTTTTAATTACCTATGCCTTTTTTGTGAATCATGTAAAATGCAACAGGGACATATCAGAAGGAATTTGTCAGAAGAAGAAAAAGACTTTCTTCCTGTCAGGAAAGGCAAACATCCTGAAATGATTGCTAGCATCTCTCTTTATCCTGTCCTCTAAGCCTTAAGGGACATTTAACTGATCAGAGATGTCATCATGTCAATAAGATTTCCTGAAAATCCAACATCCTGTGGACAATTAGAACCAAATTTATAGAGCTGCCAAACAAAAATAAATTGCTCAGCAATGTGTGAAGCTAAGCATAAATGAGTCGAGTACCAGTCACAAGTAATATGCATTGCATATGGCTGGTACCCACTGTCTACTAAGCGAGTAATTTCTGTGCTAAACCATTTTCTGCTTCTTGAAATCAGCACCGATTAGTAAGATTACATCAAACAATTTGTTTCATGTTGCAATTTGATATTACGGCAAGAAGGAAAATCTGTTTAACTGCTGATAGTTAACAGAATGAATTGTTGAACAAGAGTCGGATACACGTTCCATGAAGATGTGTAGTTCAAAGTAACTTGCTTCCGGCCTTGTGCATGTGTACCCCTAAATTGTCTCTAATTTTGCATTCCTGCCTTTAAATCAAATGTTTGGTAATTTTGTCGTAGAAGCCAACAGCGAAAATCAGAAATCTAATTACGATGACAATTGCATTTGTCATTGTGCTTTTAGAGTATGGGCAGAATTCACCACATGCCATCATCAATGAAGAACATCCTAACCTTATGGTCGTCAGATTATTGGTTATGTATATTCAGGGAATGACCTGTTATCAACTAGATGTTCGTCATGTTTATTTGATACGTGTCCTTATTTACTGATAATCCATTAAACCATTCAGTGCTTCTTGTAAAAAGGCAATTTTCGAAACTCAAAATTGGGAAATAATATTGTAATCGTAATGGAGGTGTACAATTTAATTATTGTTTTTTTTCTTTTATTTGTTGTACTAGGTCAATACAGAGAGATTAAATGGCTACCTAGTCACATGTGTTTACTACATCAGAACAAGTCAAAACACTCTGAACTTTGACCTTGCTGATGAACTCCACGGGGTCAAAAATGGTTGCCCTGGTGACTTCTGTGCCCCACCCACTGTCATTACAGTCCAAACAAGTGATGGTTTCCTGTCAATTGAACACCCATTAACCCCAGGAACTAGGACTATCCTGAGTCTCAGTTTCCGTACAAAGTAAGTATCCATCATACACCCACAGATACCCACCATGTAATAGGCACAGAGCTCACTTGTACCCATTTAGAACCCAAAGTCAGCCTTGATGGATTCCTGTCAATTGAACACCCATTGATCCCAAGAACTAGGACTATCTTGAGTCTTGGTTTCCGTACAAAGTAAGTACCCATCAGGCACCCACAGGTACAGGTTCAATGGGCACAGAGCCCATTGGTACCCATTGGTGCCCATTGGTGCCCTTTGGTACCCATTGGTACGCAGCCTTGATTTATCAATAAAGCCCATAATGGAGTAACATATACCTACTAAAATGGGACTATTTGTGATAGATTTTTGCCTAAACCTATCCCAGACATTTATCAAGATAACTTCTAACCTTGTTATTGTCTTGAATACTCCTAACCTTGTTATTGTCTTGAAGACTGATTTTCTGATTGTGTTTTCTTTCAGAGCGTCAAGTGGCATGTTGTTTTATTTTGGCGGTCCTGCTTACCTGACAGTCTACATGGATCAAGGAAGACTAGTCTTGGGACTCAACACAAGGGTGTGTCTCTTCTCCTTGTGAATTAGTTTCTTGACATTTGTTGTTTGAGACCTCAGGTTTTCTTGCAAGACTTGACTGTGCTGATGTTAATTTCATTTCTTCCCTTTTTGTTTAACTAGGCGTCACAAAGCCAAAGCCCATTTCACATGATCATGACAAACATCTCATCCCAACTAAACCTTTTTATCTTATTTATCTTCAATTTAATTGAGATTTTAGACCGAAACCAACTTTCTACTTGGCAAGACGATAGAAAATATAAACAGTGCCGCTTCAAATTTTTTAATAAATAATAAATGAACTCATGGAGCAATACATGCACACAGTGTCTCCCATCCACCGTGTTCTCAAAAGTGCCAAAAGACCAGCCCTTTTTTGTTGGCGCATGAAGCTTATAATCATTTTCAACTGGGATCCCCCTTTGTTGCGATCTAAATCAAATTATAGGTTGATATTAGTTTTGTGATATGATTTTCTGCAGGGTTTTGGGGATGGTATCTTTGCTACCACACTGTCCAGTGGTCAGCGTTACAATGACGGAGATTGGAAGTACATACGGGTTACCAGGGAAGGTCAGGATGCAACTATATATGATGAGCAGGGAAACCAGCTAGCTTCAGTTACCTATCGTAAGTGTCATGATGTACTGGTACTTAGTGACTGTTTGGATTGATGCTTGATACGTGTACATGATACGTGTACATGATACAAACTACCTGAACAATTAGAATAGGAGAGGATTACAATTCTACTCTGTTTTCTCTTATTTCACAGCTGGTGAAGCACAGACCCTTAACGCTGCGTCCCTCATGATAGGAGGTGTGGATGACCTGATGACCTTGCCTGACCCCTTCCCGACCCCAGCTATGACCTCTCTCAGGGGTTGCTTCGAGGGCCTTCGTTTCATCTCGCACAGCATCACTTCCGAACCACCAGAACTCATCAATTTCAAGACTCAAGAAAGAGCAGAAAGGTATGGCCGTGAATAAAAACAAAAACACCTCAATTGTTTTTGTTTTTTATTAATAGATTTGATGAATTATATTAATTTCTACTATTTTTGATTTTTTTAAAGTAAATTTAAAAGATCATATAAAATTAAAAAATATAATAGAAAACTAATTCTATCTTGACTATTAATGAAAAATGCCAGAAGATGGTCGTAGCTATTTAACTGGTGTCTTGATAAGAAGACTTCAGGTACAAATACCGCTAAACACCACTTCCATGAAGAAAAGGACATAATGATATCAATCTCTCAGTGCCTATAGTGTACAAGAATCTCATTGTTGTTGCAGGTGTTTAATTAATTGATCCATATCTTCTTCTTTTTAGGAATATTAGTCACGACGGTTGTTTTCCTTCTGAAGTTTGTGAGCCTCTCTGCTTGTCACCTTCTCAAAGTTGCGACTTTGATTGCTACTGTGCCCCTGGCTTCAGTCTGGTAACCCAGACTCCACTAACCTGTCAGAATATTGATGATTGTAGTCCTGATCCCTGCTTGAATGGAGCCACATGTGAAGACAGGATACTAGACTACACCTGTCACTGTACTGTCGAGTTCAATAAAGGTCGGTGCAGCAATTGTAATCCATGTACTTTCTCTCAGATGCACGTTTTGTGGGCTTTTTTCCGTCTCCAAATGTTTGTTTGATTTTAACAGCCAAAAATAAACCTTCTTTTATCTAAGATATATTTTCACATCAGCTCTCCGTCTTATTAATATTGTTAATTTAACAAGTAATAATTTTATACTTTTGTGCAAGAATATTATCCCACAAGCCTAGGGAATCAACTTACCAGTTTGTGAAAGATTAATACCGAGATACGTTTTCACAACACTTTATTGCTTTATTTAGCAACATGATTCGCCGAGCCGAAATTAACAACCTTTAATATTTCCCGGTCCTGGTTCCTTCAACGCCTAAGCGATGATTCTCTCTCAGCCAATGCACTCCGTTGACATTTTGCTGTCCTTTGTTCACACTTTGCGTACACCATTACATTCCAAGTGATTGATTCTGTTGAACATTCAGCTGTTTTTTCCCTGAGGGCAGCAAACAGAAGTTCATTGAACTAACTCATGCTGAATATAATTGACAGCAAAAAAACATGTAGACACGGTGAGAAAGCTTCCATTAAAGAAGAGATGCCATGCTCCTCAGCAAATCTTGTGTATGTGAGGTGTTCAGTCAAATTGAGATGGAACTTGGCACAAGCAAAAGTGGAGAAAAAAATTTTCTTTGATATGTCTTACTTCACATGTTTCACAGTTATATTATAAAATATGGTGTGGTTTTTTTTGGGGGGAGTGTTTTTAGGGAAAAACGTTCCGCATCTTTTATTTTTACGAATACAATCTTCCGAACCATTGTGGGTCTTTTCCTAAGATTATTAACTGTTTGGCATGGCCATAAATGCAAACTTAACAGGCATAACTCATCAACGGAATGTCTGATTGAAGTGCAACCAAAGTACTGTAAGGAGAATTGTATTCTCTTTTTTGAAACACTTGCAAACCCTCATTTTGACCTGAGCCCAGTTCTGTCTCATTTTGTTAGAGTGCCTCACATAACTATTACCTTTAAGTGTAAATCTCTTTGTACACAAAATTATTGTGTTTTTCAAATATGATTTGAAACCTTTTCAGGCAAGAATTGTTCCATTGCTAACAACTGCATCCCAAGTCAATGTCAGAACGACGCTCAATGCAACGATTTCCTGGGTGGATTCAACTGCACATGTGCAGAGGGCTACGAGGGCGCCCTCTGTGAGATTGAAATCAACGAGTGTAGGAGTAACCCGTGTGTAAATGCTGTAGAATGCAGGGACATGGTGGCCGGTTACCAGTGTGTGTGTCTACCAGGTCAGTACGATATTTGAACTAAACTCTGGTGGCCTAGTAAATCTGTTCTTTCAATCGTTCTTGTTGGAGTCCACTTGTAATAATACAACATGGGTTTGACTTGCATGATTGTTTGCTTGTTAACCATTTCGTGCCGGATGACGAATATAAATACAAAGTTTTCCCCAGATTCAAAATGGATGACGCATAAACGGCCACGAGCAAGGCAGGAAATGTCTGTCAGCAGCGAGCAAGGCCGGAAATGCGTGGGTGTGCTTCCTGGTACTGGCGGCCTGAACCTGCTTCGGATCGAGTTTCGTTAAAAATAATCCCGCGCGTTGGCACGGTAATGTTAAAATAATCCCGGCGCGAACTGGTTAAAAATGTGCCTATTGAGTTCCACTAGGACTTTAGAAGAACTTATGAAGACAGATATCTGGGTTAATGAAATTATTGATTTGGATGATTAACACACTTTTCTTTTCCTTGCATTTTTCCTTTTGTGTTTCTAGGCTATACTGGCCCCAACTGTGATATTGACATAGATGAATGCCAGTCTGATCCCTGCCTCAACAGTGCTACATGCAGAGATGCAGTCAATCACTATGACTGTCTATGTGTACCAGGCTGGGAAGGTACGTTCAACATAATTTGTTTGTTCAGCCGCATCTGAATAACGTGGCTATGAGAAGTGGCTGAGCCGCTTTCATAGGTCCATGTATAAATGCAAGCCATAGTCAAGTAATACATACACAACCTTATGGCTAACCCTGTTGTTATTCACAATATTCTGGGATATAACTAGAACTAATTTGTATGGAGACTTTAATCAGAAATCTAAATATTATTAAATACAGATGTTAATAAATGGCGACCCTTTGTTAAAGGAAACTTTTTTTCTTAAACCTTGTGAAGATTACAAATTGCACACAAAGATTACTGGATTATATATTTGAGATGGCAACTCATTTATGCAATTAATAGGATTACTTAACACTGAACAAAGAGTATCGCACCTGAACTACCCTTTATACCTATAACCAGACTGTCATTTCATAATTGATGCATGTTTATCTACTCTCATTAGAGTACTTTTGTTACATTTGACAGGTCCTTTGTGTGGAATGAACATCAATGAATGTTTGTCAGTCCCTTGTGCTAACAGTGGCACCTGTCGCGATGCCATTAATGGTTACACCTGTAGCTGCATCCCAGGATGGGAAGGCTTACATTGTCAGCAGGATATTAATGAATGTGCCTTAGGGTTATGTCAAAACAATGCTGCCTGTACCCACGGCATCAACCAGTACACTTGTTTCTGTATGGCTGGATGGACGGGGCAGAATTGTGACGTAGATGTTGATGAATGCGTGTCTAGTCCATGTAGGAACCAAGGAGTGTGTGTCGATGGGGTCAATGGTTATACGTGCCGATGTGCCGCGGGGTAAGTGCAAAAAGTCTATTATATAAGCTTTGGCATGATTGGCCTGTTAGTCCTGCTTGTTTTGTGTAAATTGGTAGGTTTCAGGGTTTTTGTTTGAGTTTATCGTCTTTTATTACATTTTTTTCTTGTAATTCAAATAAACTGAGAACAATGAGGTCGCAGATTTCAATTGGAATATAAGCAGAAATATCTGGATATTGTTGACTATCTACGTTTACATGTATCATTATAAACTTAGTAAAAACTGATAAAAATGAAACATTTGTTTTTCCAAGTAATGTAATATTTTACCACGAGAGATTTTCTGACTAACGACAGAACAATAACTTTCTGCATGTTTTCATTTCTATTTGTGTTTCAAGTCTGAATGCTTTTTTCTTAACCTTTAACCTTTGACCTTTTAGATTTGAAGGAACACACTGTGAGATCAACATTAATGAATGCAATTCGTCTCCGTGTTTGAACGGTGGGCAATGTCAAGATGGTAGTAACTCCTTCATTTGCATATGTCCCTCAGCCTGGGAGGGGCCAAGATGCAGGTCAGAGGTCAATGAGTGTCTCAGTAACCCATGTATCAATGGAGGACGGTGCGACGATCGGTTAGGAGCGTTTATCTGCACATGCATAGTAGGCTTTACAGGTCCACGGTGCGAGGTTAATATTGACGATTGTCAGAGCCAACCATGTATGAATAGTGGTGTGTGTGTAGATGGGGTTAACGGTTACCAGTGTAACTGTCGAGGCGGGTATACCGGTTTGACTTGTGATGTTGAGATCGACGAGTGCGTGTCAATGCCGTGTGTAAACGGCGGGACTTGTACGAACCAAATCAACGCATTTAGTTGTGTATGTGTCGCTGGATACGAGGGGCAACGCTGTGAATCAGAGATCAACGAATGCCGGTCACAGCCTTGTTTAAACGGAGGTGTGTGCAGGGACAACTTCAATAGCTACGACTGCACATGTGCAGTAGGGTACGAGGGAACGCGCTGTCAGAACGAAATCAACGATTGCCTTCCTACTAACAACTGCCAGAATAACGCTGAATGCATCGATGGACTTAACTCCTACACCTGCGTGTGCACTCCGGGATGGACTGGAAACTTGTGCAACATCAACATCAATGAGTGCATCCCGTTGCCATGCCAACACGGTGGATTGTGCATTGATTTGGTGAATGCATTCCGCTGTGATTGTCCAAGTAACTTCCAAGGATTAGTTTGTGAGTTGGACGTCAATGAATGTCAGTTGCAACCCAGACAGTGTCATCCTACACAGACACAGTTATGTGAGAACACGTACGGAGACTTTATCTGCCGATGCTTCCCAGGTCAGTAGGATCTAAGTTATTATTACATGTACATGAATATTTTGTTAAACCCAAACCCTCGGGGGGTAGTTTGGCTTACAAACCCTGTCAGATGCAGCAACTTGCATTATTTGTCAAAATGATTTGCCTGCTCATTGTAAGATTAACTAATTTGTGCTAGGATTATTTTGACATTGACCGGATTGTTTTTCACGAACCTCTATCCGATATATTTTTATGTTGTTCTTGTTTTTTTCGCCATTGCCATCCGGCGATATAAAATGGAATTAAATTATTTACTTTTAGATATTAAAGTAAGATACTTCTTAATAATTCAGTTGTATATATTTTTGATATCTGCATTTTCGTATCAGTTGCAAGAGATTTGTTCTCCTTAGCATCTGTTTACCCATTGAGGTCAGTTATTCATTCATTAATGCATTTTATAATTGATTGATTGGGCAGGTTTTTCAGGTAACACCTGTGATCTAGACATCAACGAATGCTTAAGCCAACCCTGCTACTTTGGAGGCACCTGTCAAAATTTAGCTAACGGTTACGTCTGTCAATGTCCTGAAGGATTTCTGGGTGTTCACTGTGAAGCTATTGTTAGGGAGTGTAACTTCAATCCGTGTGGTCTTAACTCAGTGTGTGTGGAGAATCCTACAGGTAAGACAGAAGAAAGTAAGATTGCAAACCCATTTCATGTGTTGACCATGAATGGTATTCCAAGTTGGTTTTTACCCATTATTTCCAAGCTCAGTTTCCTCGATTGTATTCTAAGTTGGGTTCCATCCATTGTATTTTAAGTTGGGTTCAAACCCAAGCCACTCCTAATCTTAGACATCTTAAATTCTTACCTAGGTGGCCACACCTGTTACTGCACCCCCGGTTACCATGGTGACGCGTGTCAATTTGAAGTCTTGGAATGTGGTTCTAATCCTTGTCAGAACGGAGGATTGTGTGGGGATTACGTCAACGGTTACGTCTGCACATGCTTGCCAGGTAGGCCTACAAACTGTATGCCCCGTCCATATTTACTCATCTCTGAGTAACAGAATATCATGAGTTTAAGATGGAACATCCATTATAACTCCGAGTAACAAAAACTCACATCTGAGTCATGAGTCTGCAAAGGAACATCCATTTTAACTCCGAGTAAAAATAACTCGCATCCGAGTCCTGAGTCTGCAAAGGAACATCCATTTTACATCCGAGTAAGAGTAACTCGCATCCGAGTCCTGAGTCTGCAAAGGAACATCCATTTTAACTCCGAGTAAAAATAACTTGCATCAGAGTCATGAGTTTACGATGGAACTTTGAATTAGTGAGATGAGTAGTGGGTGTTACATTTCACTGTCATTTTGTAAATGGCCAACTCACTCGCAATTAAAATAAAACTCACTCAAAGTTATCATTTCATTACTTAATCAATCTCAGACAGTACTGAGTTTACATAAAAGTATGAAATAAACGTAACTCTTGTAACTTGATGTCATGATCTTTTCAATTTTTGCAGGATTTGAGGGAATGAATTGCGAGATTGATATAGACGAGTGTTCTAGTTTCCCGTGTGGTAATAACGGTTACTGTCAACAACCGCGACTGAACATGTACGAGTGTATCTGCCAGCCTGGTTACACCGGAACTCACTGTCGCAATGATATCAATGAATGCGATGTGTATCAACCCTGTCAAACACATGAAGTATGCGTGGATCTTGTCAATGGGTTCAGGTGAGAAGTCTTGAGGAGTGATTGGAGCTGTGGCTTTGTTTTCTGACATTGTATAGTGTATTGTATATCTATAGCCGTTGTCAACAATGCCTAAGTCTGTGCTGATGTGGCTCATTATCTTGTGATTTGTTTGTGATGTGAGATGGACTCGACTATTAACCTGTACAATATGAGTAATATATGAGTAATATTTGATTGTCTTTGTTTCCAGGTGTGAATGTCCATCCGGTATGGAAGGTCCTCTCTGCAATACCCCCATCGACAGTTGCCTGAGTGCGCCTTGTATGAACGGTGCCCTATGCGTCGATGGTGAAATCCTCTATACCTGTCTGTGTGGGCCCGGCTACCAGGGAATCAACTGCGAGATAGATGTTGATGTATGTGACCCTCCGCCTTGCTTCCATGGCGGCACCTGTAGCAGGGTACCGAGCGCAACGTTGCCATTCACATGCACCTGTGCTGATGGCTTCACTGGTAAACACGCCCAATATTTAATTACACATTCTTCTTTATTTAAACTGTTACATTTCTTTATTCATGGATTAACCCTAACCCAATTAGATTCTCTGATATCTACTCGGAAGTTTGGGATTTTTGGGCAAGTTAAAGTTAAAACCCATTCACTTTTGTATCCTTTTAATTTCTCAAACAAAGTAAAGTGTATAGAATGCTGCCTTGGGTTTCTTGAAAGTGGAGAATATTTAAGGAATTGAAAGTAATGTACCGGTAACATTGATCTTTGACCTTTCAACCAGGTGTGCAATGTGAAGGTGACATCTATGACTGTCGTTCGGATCCATGTCAACACGATGGCACCTGTGTAGAATACACAGACGGTACTAATGGCTTCACCTGTCAATGTACCACTGAGTACATCGGCAATTTGTGTGAGATCTTCAGAGAAGGTTGTCTGTCTGAGCCGTGTATGAGCCAAGGAACGTGTCAAAATACTGATCAAGGTAAGCAACAATGGAATTCTAGAATTCAGCATTCTAACTGCACATATGCACAGAAAGATTTCACAGGTTTTCTTTCAAGAAAAACATTTCATTGTATGTCTGCAAATGCATAGCGGATACCAGCAAATTTAATGAAATTGTTGTGTTTGAAGTAACATTTTTCAAAATTCGTTTTGACAGCAAAGTGTTTTGATTGCATAACAAATTGCACAGAATTCCATGCCCCCCAAAGCCTTGTATGCATTTATCTGCCACATTTATTCCAAGAGAAAAATTGTCAAAACAAGATAGACAACAGTTTTCTTTCTCGCTGTTATTCATATTGTTTTCCAAATTAATAACTTTGCAGGTTTTGTTTGCCATTGTACGGACGGATGGTCTGGAACCCAGTGTCAACAAGATATCAACGAGTGTCTGAACAGCCCCTGTCTAAATGGCGCCCTCTGTGTCAACAGCCCACCAGGATCATTCCAGTGTTTGTGTCTTGAGCCGTATTGGACAGGAGAGTTATGTGAGATTGACGTCTTGGAATGTCAAGTTATGCCACCACCGTGTAGGAATGGAGCAATCTGTATTGAACAGGTAGAACCAATTCGTTGTTATATTTTATATGTTACTATCTTCAAGTTGTAGTATTCCAATTGTCAGTTGTGCATTTTTATCGTTTGAAGCAGCAAAACGTTCTCTAAATCTATAAAATGGTTCTTGACAACTAACCTGACAAAGTTTGAGCTCTGTGAACGCTGTATCTTCTGAGAAAACAATATTCTAAGATTTCAAATTTTGAAACTACTATTGAATTTTTCAAAAATTCACAGAGAGTTTAGAGTCATTAATATCTTTACATCAAGTCAACTTTTGGACAATAATTTAGCTGGTTACTTTTTGGTCAGATGCAAAAGGTATAATTTTTCTTTAAAACAAGGATCACAAATAAATGCTTTTCTACAAGACTTCCGATAGCAGCACCCCAGAAATAATTGATATTATTGTTCTCTTTGCGTTTAGGCCGGTGCTGACCCACAATGCAACTGTTCTCGTGGCTTTCAAGGGCCACGCTGTGAGGCTCAGATCAATGAATGTGACTCCTTACCTTGTCAGAACGGAGCTAGGTGTCAAGATATTGTGGCTGGATACATCTGTTCATGCACGCCAGGCTATCAAGGTGGGTGCTATATTATTCCCAGTATTTTACTCATTTACCTGTCTACATTTAAACAGTTCAGGCTCAATAGCCACTAAACGCCACTTCCATGAAAAATTATTTTAACGATATCAAGTCATATCCCTCAGTGACTAGTATACGATTATCCACTATATTTTTTTTGCTGGCATTCAGCGGCTTTTGCTTCTAAACTCTTCATTTTCTTCCAACATGTCTTTGAACATCTCATGATTAGTCATAATGGAGAGAGAAAACCCTTTATACTATCAAGGCATACTCACAAAATGACCATGGACAAATCTATAAATGTAGATTAATTTAATCTTCTATATTTACCACTCTTTTCTTGCATTGTAGGTGACCATTGCGAATCAGAGATTAAAGAATGCGTCTCGACTCCATGCCAGAACAACGCGACATGTAACGACCTCATCAATGGCTATAACTGCACATGTGCAGAAGGTTACAATGGCACGCATTGCGAGTTTAACACGGACGAGTGTAGATCCAATCCATGCATGAATAACGCGACTTGTAACGATGTGGTGGATGGATATGTATGCGTGTGCACACCGGGATTTACAGGTAAAATATTATCCAAAAATTTCAGTATTTTGTTTTATTTCTTAGAACACCTGGAAGTGTCATACCAACGTGCATTATTACATAGAAATACTCAGGAACTTGCAGGAAATCGGTTTCATTTTCAGATTAGATTTGGAACTCTTTAAATTCATTTGCATATTTGCTTTGTTTTGAACTTTACAGAATTTATACAGCTTTTTATGAATATTCATAACTACATTGTGAATATGCATAATTACGAACATAATTATTAATGAACTAGTACATGGCAGTTCATATATGCCCTTGCAGGAATATATTGTAAATATGTATTGTAGCTCATAAATATTCATAATCTCGCAGGAATACATTGTGAGACTGAAGAAGATGAATGTTTATCCAATCCATGTTTGAATGGTGGACGTTGTGCAGATCTAATTGATGCTTACAGGTGCTTCTGCCCCGCTGGTTATACAGGTAAATTATTTCCAGAATTATTACATAACATTATTACCATCCAAAGACTGCCTTGTGTTAATTTCTGGAATTAATTAGGCATTATTGACAGTGATAAACCAAACATTCACAGCAATCCTACACATTCTTACTATTATTCTGCTTTCCCTAGTTGCCATGATTCTCCAGAGTGGGGAGAAACTATCATGGTAATGTGTCCTGCCTGAGGGCAATAATATGTGTCCCACAATGCAATCCAAGACTTTGAATCAATCAAATAAATTATTAGCGGCAGCTTTAACCATGTTTGTCTCTTCTCGTTTTCTCTACTTTTTATCAGGCATTGTTTGTGAGATTGACATCAATGAATGTGCTTCCAACCCATGCCTGAATGGCGACTGCTTCCATTCTATTGATTTCTACAACTGTTCATGTACTCCTGGATATGAAGGTAAAGACTTAAACAAACCTCTGTACTGAATTGTATTACATTGCGTGTATGTATTAAATAAGAAAACCCTGGCAATCTTGGCCCTTTTAGTGAGTAATATCCCAACTGGTTTTGTGTGCTACATTGATTAAAGGTTTAAAGGTAGTATACACCATTGGTAATTGCTTGAATTATCATGAATGGGTGGATTTGGGGGGTTGTATTTCATAGTAAATATAGTTTAACTGACTTTTCCGAAGTTTTACAATCATGGATGCCGAGAAAAGCACGAAAAACAGCGTTTGTTTTCAACCTGTGTCGAGCCGTCCGGCGATCGCAAATATTTCCTTATAAAATTCAATTGTTTTGGAATAATTACAGGATATCTAGCGCAATCCTTTTGCTGAATGCCTAGAATCATTATTTACTTTCAATTGAGTAAGATATTTCTTGATAATTCGGTAGAAAATATTTTCGATATCTGCAAATGGTGTATCTTACCTTTAACAGATGCACAACTGTAATTTCTTTGACTGTATTTCTTTGTAGGTTATAACTGTGAGATTGATATTGAGGAGTGTGCATCCAATCCTTGTCAGAATGAAGCTGAGTGCATCGAGCCATCGCTAGATGCGTATCAGTGTGTGTGTCCTCAAGGTAGGAACTCTTTTTGTACCCAGGATAGGAGCAACGATAAATTGATGCGTTCTGTCAAAATGAGACGGAACTGGGCACAGGCCAAAGTAGAGAAAAAAGAAGAAGAAAAACTTAACCAGTTCGCGCCGGGATTATTTTAACTTCACCGAGCCGAGGGGCGGGATTATTTTTAACGAAACGCGATCTGAAGCATGTTCAGGCCGATAGTGCCGGGAAGCAACACCCATGCATTTCCGGCCTTGCTCGCTGCTGACAGAGATTTCTGAACTTGAACTTGGCGTGTTTATGCGTCATCCGTTTTAAATTTGGGGAAAACTTTGCGTTTATATACGTCATCCGGCGCGAACTGGTTAAATAGGAGATTTTTTTGTTTTGATTCATTCATATTTGTAATCTTTGATATGTCTACTATACGTGTTTAAAATTTAGTATAAAATATGTGGAATAAAAGTGTTTTAATGAAGAACAAATCTTTGGTATCTTTGAGAGCCTTTTCCTGAGGTTTGTCTGATTGAATTGCAACAAACAGTACTGAAAGGAGAATTGTATTCTATTTCCTAACATCTGCAAACTTAGTTTGACATCTAGCCAGTTCTGTCTTATTTTATTAATAATAATAATAATAATGTGAGCATTTATATAGCGCTCAAACACAGAAGAAACTGGTATCAGAGCGCTTAACAAAATACAAGGAACAACAAAAACAAAAAAACCAAAACCAATTAAAATAGAAAAGTCTTAAGATCTTTCTTGAACTTTGTTAATGATGTGGCATGACGGATGCAGTGAGGCAAGTTATTCCATAGCTTAGGACCAGCAGCGTAAAAACCCTTGTCACCAGACAGAGAGTTGGTTTTAGGCACCGTAACTAGTCTATCATCATATTAAAACACCACGATTGCTTTGATCTACTGTACGTTTGTTATTTTAATTCCATAGGGTTATCTACTGGGCGTGGCTACGTACCAGAGAGTGATAGGTCAATTTCAGATAATTCAGATTGAAATAAAGTGTATTGTTTTTTCCTTGTCGTGTTTGTCATCAGGAACTTCTGGTCTCACCTGTGGTACAGTGGAACAGGCCAGCTTTGCAGGCAATGGTGCGTTGGAACTGTCATCCTTGGCCTCCTACACTGTGGGTTTAGGGGGTCAGGGTAGGAAGAGACGGGCTATCACTCAGATGTTATTGACATTGGAGTTTGTAACGACCATCCCTAATGGAATCCTCTTTTACAATCAAGGGGTGAGTTCAATGCATTTTTCTGACGTATTAGCCCAGTGTTAGGACTATTGGGGACGCTGTTTACAGTTTGTCTGTGATGTTGATTTCATTTTTCTATTCATAGATCCAGACCAGTGGTCGCATCGACCACCTTGCGCTTGAGATATACAAGGGCGCCCTCTATGTTTCAATCAACGTGGGTTCAGAGACACTGTCGGCATCATTAGGTCATAATCTTAACGATGGGCAGTCGCACAAAGTGTCGGTCAGTATCGTCAACCTAATTGCTGGTGTTGCCGTGGACGACGGTCAATGCGGTCTGCAATGCGTGGCAAGTCTAGAACCTTCTACTGGCGGGGGTGAGCTAGAGTTGAATGAAACCCTTTACGTCGGTGGCGTGGGACCTGAGGTGACTCCTTACATGGTGTCAAAGTTGAAGACAACTAGAAACTTGATTGGCTGCCTAAAGGTGGGTCTGCTCATGAATATTCATGATTAAGGGACACTCCCTGATTTACAGCGTTAAAAATGATCTAAAAGACTAAGGACATGTTAAGTGTAAGCAGTTCAATTAATTAACGTTTTTATTTCCTTTTTACTTCAATTTTTTCACCCACAGAATGCAATTCTATTACTACATATTATGAGCAAGTTAAATTTCCAATTGTAAATAAACACAGTATTCCACATTTCAAATCTTGAACATAACAATAATTTTTTTAATTGCAAAATATTCCTCTTTTCTTTTTCTTCTCACAGAATCTGAACATCAACAATGCACTGGTCAGTCTGGTGCCCCCTACTGGCCAATCCACATCAACCCTAGTTCCGGGCTGCCCCTACTCTGACAACTGCTTTCCTAATCCCTGCCTGAACAGCGCCCTCTGTGTTGACCTGTGGTCCAACTATACTTGCGACTGTCTGGTTGGGTTCGCTGGTCGTCATTGTGACATACAGACACTTGCAAGTTTTACAACGACAAAATTTCTCCATTTTGCGTCGGGCGTCGTCCCTAACGAACCAATCACGAGCCTTCAGTTTTCATTCAGCGCTGCCAATTCCCAACCAGGACTCATCATGTACATGGTTAGTATTTTATTGTTTTTTAAAATTTGGTCAAAATGTGCGGTAATTCTTGTTTGTGTGAGATTTTACATTTTTCGATTTGTAATTCATGTGATTACACAATATTTTACAAGCTATTAACAATGCGTGATGCTATTTTTCTGCAACAGGTCAATAGAAAAACCCTTCCAAATGTCATCCTGACTGATATTAGAACCTGAACAATACCACAGTGTTAACCCAACTCCTTTTTTGTAAAACTCTTGATCGTGTTCTCCAACATCAAATTGTCTCTTGTTATCTCTCAGCCATCTGGCTTGTCAGTAGTCCTGATAGGCAGACATACCATCAAGGTAGCTGTGCTCGTCTTAGGAGGAGTTTCTGCTGCAGAGGCTGGCATGAATCTAGCCGACGGGGATTGGTATCAAGTCAGACTAACCATCAAATTGTCTCTTGTTATCTCTTAGCCATCTGGCTTGTCAGTAGTCCTGATGGGCAGACATACCATCAAGGTAGCTGTGCTCATCCTAGGAGGAGTTTCTGCTGCGGAGGCTGGCATGAATCTAGCCGACGGGGATTGGTATCAAGTCAGGCTAACCATCAAATTGTCTCTTGTTATCTCTTAGCCATCTGGCTTGTCAGTAGTCCTGATAGGAAGACATACCATCAAGGTAGCTGTGCTCATCCTAGGAGGAGTTTCTGCTGCGGAGGCTGGCATGAATCTAGCCGACGGGGATTGGTATCAAGTCAGGCTAACCATCAAATTGTCTCTTGTTATCTCTCAGCCTTCTGGCTTGTCAGTAGTCCTGATAGGAAGACATACCATCAAGGTAGCGGTGCTCGTCTTAGGAGTTTCTGCTGCGGAGGCTGGCATGAATCTAGCCGACGGGGATTGGTATCAAGTCAGACTAACCATCAAATTGTCTCTTGTTATCTCTCAGCCATCTGGCTTGTCAGTAGTCCTGATAGGAAGACATACCATCAAGGTAGCTGTGCTTGTCCTAGGAGGAGTTTCTGCTGCTGAGGCTGGCATGAATCTAGCCGACGGGGATTGGTATCAAGTCAGACTAACCATTAAATTGTCTCTTGTTATCTCTTAGCCATCTGGCTTGTCAGTAGTCCTGATAGGAAGACATACCATCAAGGTAGCGGTGCTCGTCCTAGGAGGAGTTTCTGCTGCGGAGGCTGGCATGAATCTAGCTGACGGGGATTGGTATCAAGTCAGACTAACCATCAAATTGTCTCTTGTTATCTCTTAGCCATCTGGCTTGTCAGTAGTCCTGATAGGAAGACATACCATCAAGGTAGCCGTGCTCGTCTTAGGAGGAGTTTCTGCTGCGGAGGCTGGCATGAATCTAGCTGACGGGGATTGGTATCAAGTTAGACTAACCATCAAATTGTCTCTTGTTATCTCTTAGCCATCTGGCTTGTCAGTAGTCCTGATAGGAAGACATACCATCAAGGTAGCCGTGCTCATCTTAGGAGGAGTTTCTGCTGCGGAGGCTGGCATGAATCTAGCCGACGGGGATTGGTATCAAGTCAGACTAACCATCAAATTGTCTCTTGTTATCTCTTAGCCATCTGGCTTGTCAGTAGTCCTGATAGGAAGACATACCATCAAGGTAGCGGTGCTCATCCTAGGAGGAGTTTCTGCTGCGGAGGCTGGCATGAATCTAGCCGACGGGGATTGGTATCAAGTCAGGCTAACCATCAAATTGTCTCTTGTTATCTCTTAGCCATCTGGCTTGTCAGTAGTCCTGATGGGCAGACATACCATCAAGGTAGCTGTGCTCATCCTAGGAGGAGTTTCTGCTGCGGAGGCTGGCATGAATCTAGCTGACGGGGATTGGTATCAAGTCAGACTAACCATCAAATTGTCTCTTGTTATCTCTTAGCCATCTGGCTTGTCAGTAGTCCTGATAGGAAGACATACCATCAAGGTAGCGGTGCTCATCCTAGGAGGAGTTTCTGCTGCGGAGGCTGGCATGAATCTAGCCTACGGGGATTGGTATCAAGTCAGGCTAACCATCAAATTGTCTCTTGTTATCTCTTAGCCATCTGGCTTGTCAGTAGTCCTGATAGGCAGACATACCATCAAGGTAGCTGTGCTCGTCTTAGGAGGAGTTTCTGCTGCGGAGGCTGGCATGAATCTAGCCGACGGGGATTGGTATCAAGTCAGGCTAACCATCAAATTGTCTCTTGTTATCTCTTAGCCATCTGGCTTGTCAGTAGTCCTGATAGGCAGACATACCATCAAGGTAGCTGTGCTCGTCTTAGGAGGAGTTTCTGCTGCGGAGGCTGGCATGAATCTAGCCGACGGGGATTGGTATCAAGTCAGACTAACCATCAAATTGTCTCTTGTTATCTCTTAGCCATCTGGCTTGTCAGTAGTCCTGATAGGAAGACATACCATCAAGGTAGCTGTGCTCGTCTTAGGAGGAGTTTCTGCTGCGGAGGCTGGCATGAATCTAGCCGACGGGGATTGGTATCAAGTCAGACTAACCATCAAATTGTCTCTTGTTATCTCTTAGCCATCTGGCTTGTCAGTAGTCCTGATAGGCAGACATACCATCAAGGTAGCAGTGCTCATCCTAGGAGGAGTTTCTGCTGCGGAGGCTGGCATGAATCTAGCCGACGGGGATTGGTATCAAGTCAGACTAACCATCAAATTGTCTCTTGTTATCTCTTAGCCATCTGGCTTGTCAGTAGTCCTGATAGGAAGACATACCATCAATGTAGCAGTGCTCATCCTAGGAGGAGTTTCTGCTGTGGAGGCTGGCATGAATCTAGCCGACGGGGATTGGTATCAAGTCAGACTAACCATCAAATTGTCTCTTGTTATCTCTTAGCCATCTGGCTTGTCAGTAGTCCTGATAGGCAGACATACCATCAAGGTAGCTGTGCTCGTCTTAGGAGGAGTTTCTGCTGCGGAGGCTGGCATGAATCTAGCCGATGGGGATTGGTATCAAGTCAGACTAACCATTAAATTGTCTCTTGTTATCTCTTAGCCATCTGGCTTGTCAGTAGTCCTGATAGGAAGACATACCATCAAGGTAGCGGTGCTCATCCTAGGAGGAGTTTCTGCTGCGGAGGCTGGCATGAATCTAGCCGACGGGGATTGGTATCAAGTCAGGCTAACCATCAAATTGTCTCTTGTTATCTCTTAGCCATCTGGCTTGTCAGTAGTCCTGATGGGCAGACATACCATCAAGGTAGCTGTGCTCATCCTAGGAGGAGTTTCTGCTGCGGAGGCTGGCATGAATCTAGCTGACGGGGATTGGTATCAAGTCAGACTAACCATCAAATTGTCTCTTGTTATCTCTTAGCCATCTGGCTTGTCAGTAGTCCTGATAGGAAGACATACCATCAAGGTAGCGGTGCTCATCCTAGGAGGAGTTTCTGCTGCGGAGGCTGGCATGAATCTAGCCGACGGGGATTGGTATCAAGTCAGGCTAACCATCAAATTGTCTCTTGTTATCTCTTAGCCATCTGGCTTGTCAGTAGTCCTGATAGGCAGACATACCATCAAGGTAGCTGTGCTCGTCTTAGGAGGAGTTTCTGCTGCGGAGGCTGGCATGAATCTAGCCGACGGGGATTGGTATCAAGTCAGGCTAACCATCAAATTGTCTCTTGTTATCTCTTAGCCATCTGGCTTGTCAGTAGTCCTGATAGGCAGACATACCATCAAGGTAGCTGTGCTCGTCTTAGGAGGAGTTTCTGCTGCGGAGGCTGGCATGAATCTAGCCGACGGGGATTGGTATCAAGTCAGACTAACCATCAAATTGTCTCTTGTTATCTCTTAGCCATCTGGCTTGTCAGTAGTCCTGATAGGAAGACATACCATCAAGGTAGCTGTGCTCGTCTTAGGAGGAGTTTCTGCTGCGGAGGCTGGCATGAATCTAGCCGACGGGGATTGGTATCAAGTCAGACTAACCATCAAATTGTCTCTTGTTATCTCTTAGCCATCTGGCTTGTCAGTAGTCCTGATAGGCAGACATACCATCAAGGTAGCAGTGCTCATCCTAGGAGGAGTTTCTGCTGCGGAGGCTGGCATGAATCTAGCCGACGGGGATTGGTATCAAGTCAGACTAACCATCAAATTGTCTCTTGTTATCTCTTAGCCATCTGGCTTGTCAGTAGTCCTGATAGGAAGACATACCATCAATGTAGCAGTGCTCATCCTAGGAGGAGTTTCTGCTGTGGAGGCTGGCATGAATCTAGCCGACGGGGATTGGTATCAAGTCAGACTAACCATCAAATTGTCTCTTGTTATCTCTTAGCCATCTGGCTTGTCAGTAGTCCTGATAGGCAGACATACCATCAAGGTAGCTGTGCTCGTCTTAGGAGGAGTTTCTGCTGCGGAGGCTGGCATGAATCTAGCCGATGGGGATTGGTATCAAGTCAGGCTAACCATCAAATTGTCTCTTGTTATCTCTTAGCCATCTGGCTTGTCAGTAGTCCTGATAGGAAGACATACCATCAAGGTAGCCGTGCTCGTCTTAGGAGGAGTTTCTGCTGCGGAGGCTGGCATGAATCTAGCCGATGGGGATTGGTATCAAGTCAGACTAACCATCAAATTGTCTCTTGTTATCTCTTAGCCATCTGGCTTGTCAGTAGTCCTGATAGGCAGACATACCATCAAGGTAGCAGTGCTCATCTTAGGAGGAGTTTCTGCTGCGGAGGTTGGCATGAATCTAGCCGACGGAGATTGGTATCGAGTCAGACTAAGCATCAATGGCTTTCAACTCACCATCCAAGGTAGGCAGTCTTGTCATAATTGCACTGAATAACATTTCAGTTGATTTTTTTCTTCTTAGTGAAATCAGAGTAATCAATAGATTCAGAAATTCCTTGCATTCCTTATCCATATATGTAATATTTTAGTGCCACAAAGCAACTATAGAAATTTCAACTGATAAAGGAAGTTGATGCTACAGTCCTTTCGAACACTGCGGATGTTTGATCTGTGAAGCACATTACAAATTGAATTCCTGGCCACATTTTATAATACTTTCTCTTCAGATCAACCACAAAACATGTGAATAATCTACTGCTTTCTAATGTTCCTTTTAGTGACCAATGAATCGTCTGGTCAGATATACACTGGAACCCTCCTCGCCCCACCATCTATTCAACTCAGCTTGCCGATACTATTTGGTACGCTTCACTCTAACCCAACATTCCAACCACTCGGAGATACACTACAAGTCACTCAAAGGTAACAGATCGTTTCAGTTGTTGCAGACAACCATAACATTAAAGAATCATTTTAAGGACATTTCTTAGAAGTGAACCCTGAAACCTATTGGATTAAGGTCATTTTTGGAAGATTTGTAGAAAATTGGAAGGTTGTTTAGAACTCTACCCTCAAAAAACTATGTCGTTCAAAAATAGAGAATGCATAAAACACGAATCGAAAAAAACCAAAAAAACTATTTGCAGATAAAATGTTAACAATGTGCAAGTTAGCACATGAATACACTGCTTACTCTATTGTGAAATTACAGACTGAAATCTTGACTTGCCAAATAGCAAAAATGTGAAGTTTTTTTGTTTTCATGTTCTGTTCAGCTTTACCGGTTGTATAAGAGACATCTACATCAACGAGGTCAGCATTGAGCTTCAGCGGTCATCATCCTATGAGTTGAACTTTGACCCGGACGTCGCTGACCCTGGTTGTCCTCGTGAGGAGACGTGTTTTCCTCAGCCCTGTGCCAATGATGGTGTGTGTGTTCCTGGATGGAGTAGCTTTGAATGTCGGTGTATGGCTGACTACTTTGGGACAACTTGTGAGGAAGGTAAAGAGAAAGTCAGTTGCGGGCCAGTCGCGCATCAATCAGAATCGAACGTCAATCGAGCGTATTATTGACAAATTGTAACAAAGGCATTATTTTGTCATTCATCCCTTCTTCCTTGTGATTTGACTTTTGATATCAAATATGATTGAATTAAGATTTGACTAAAGATTTTCTTGAGATTCACCTAGGAATTATTCAACCTTTTCATTTTCAGTTTGCAATACCAATTAAATCTTTACCCAAAAACAAGAAAAGAAAATATATATTTTCCCAAGTATTGCAACTGACAGGTTTTTAAAACTTCTTTAATACAGTGAGTGCATCTACATTCAATGGTCAGGATAGTAGTCTTCGACTGATTGTTAATACTCAACTCGTCAGCATTGGTGATCAGTTTGGTGTCAGCTTTCGTACCCGTGATGTGAATGGAATCATTATGCTCGTCAGACTGTTCAGTAAGACTAACACTAGAGTAGATCACATGATTCTTAGTCTGGATGAGACATCGGGGACGTTGCAACTTGAGACGAGGTTTGGAATAGGTGAGTAATGAGTGGGTTTGTTTGTTTGTTTGCTTGTTCTGACTTCACAAATTACCAGGGCTTTCTCGCGGTCGGACATCCGGGAACCTCGTTTATCTTCCAATTGTTTATGCACTTTAGCGCGACGAGAAAAAATTGAGAAATAGTGCATGTTGCTATGGACAGGCTTGCCCCTGCGTGACGTCATGCCCCTTCGTGACGTCGTGCCCCTTCGTGACGTCGTGCCCCTTCGTGACGTCGTGCCCCTTCGTGACGTCGTGCCCCTTCGTGACGTCGTGCCCCTTCGTGACGTCGTGCCCCTTCGTGACGTCGTGCCCCTTCGTGACGTCGTGCCCCTTCGTGACGTCGTGCCCCTTCGTGACGTCGTGCCCCTTAGTGACGTCGTGCCCCTTCGTGACCCTTCGTGACGTCGTGCCCCTTCGTGACGTCGTGCCCCTTCGTGACGTCGTGCCCCTTCGTGACGTCGTGCCCCTTCGTGACGTCGTGCCCCCTCGTGACGTCGTGCCCCCTCGTGACGTCGTGCCCCTTCGTGACGTCGTGCACCTTCGTGACGTCGTGCCCCTTCGTGACGTCGTGCCCCTTAGTGACGTCGTGCCCCTTAGTGACGTCGTGCCCCTTCGTGACGTCGTGCCCCTTCGTGACGTCGTGCCCCTTCGTGAAGTCGTGCCCCTTCGTGACGTCGTGCCCCTTCGTGACGTCGTGCCCCTTCGTGACGTCGTGCCCCTTCGTGACGTCGTGCCCCTTCGTGACGTCGTGCCCCTTCGTGACGTCGTGCCCCCTCGTGACGTCGTGCCCCCTCGTGACGTCGTGCCCCTTCGTGACGTCGTGCACCTTCGTGACGTCGTGCCCCTTCGTGACGTCGTGCCCCTTCGTGACGTCGTGCCCCTTAGTGACGTCGTGCCCCTTAGTGACGTCGTGCCCCTTCGTGACGTCGTGCCCCTTCGTGACGTCGTGCCCCTTCGTGAAGTCGTGCCCCTTCGTGACGTCGTGCCCCTTCGTGACGTCGTGCCCCTTCGTGACGTCGTGCCCCTTCGTGACGTCGTGCCCCTTCGTGACGCCGTGCCCCTTCGTGACGTCGTGCCCCTTCGTGACGTCGTGCCCCCTCGTGACGTCGTGCCCCCTCGTGACGTCGTGCCCCCTCGTGACGTCGTGCCCCCTCGTGACGTCGTGCCCCCTCGTGACGTCGTGCCCCCTCGTGACGTCGTGCCCCCTCGTGACGTCGTGCCCCCTCGTGACGTCGTGCCCCCTCGTGACGTCGTGCCCCCTCGTGACGTCGTGCCCCCTCGTGACGTCGTGCCCCCTCGTGACGTCGTGCCCCCTCGTGACGTCGTGCCCCCTCGTGACGTCATGCCGACCTCAATATTACCAGGTAATACAGATTAATACAGAGAGAGAGTTCTAAATGAGAAACTTTGTCTTAATCTTGTTACAGCTGAAAACGTTCTGCTGATCACTACTAATGCATCGGATGCTGAATGGCAAGAGTTGTCATGGATACGTCACCGTGGTAACATCATGGTGGAGTATAGAGGTCAGCAGTTAGTGTTAGAAGGAGACTTTCCTATGCATACGTCTGATAGGAGCGACACAGTTGAAGTATGGGTGGGTGGACCGGCTAACACGGCAACCAGTGGTGAGAATAATTGTACAACTTCCACATTTGAAAGTCCCATTTTATGTTGTGAATTTTATAAATCCCCCCCCAAAAATTATCTTCTTAAAATTTTTCTCAAGTGCACACATCACTTGTCATTTCTATTTTTCTTTGATTCCTTTACAACTGATTTACTGTCTAATGAACAGGTTTGTTTGCACAAACTTGCCACTACCAACAATATCAACAATATCAACCACAATATTGTACATGTTTATGTATTTCCGCTTTAAGGCTTCACAGCAGCCCAAATCATCTAGGGCTGTATCCACAATCTAGGCATCCACTACCTATCCACTAATACCCTACAATCAACAAATTAACCCTAACACTGCGATCTGCTTAACTGTATTTCGGCTTTAAGGCTTCACAGCAGCCCAAATCATCTAGGGCTGTATCCACAATCTAGGCATCCACTACCTATCCACTAATACCCTACAATCAACAAATTAACCCTAACACTGCGATCTGCTTAACTATATTTCCGCTTCAAGGCTTCACAGCAGCCCAAATCATCTAGGGCTGTATCCACAATCTAGGCATCCACTACCTATCCACTAATACCCTACAATCAACAAATTAACCCTAACACTGCGATCTGCTTAACTATATTTCCGCTTTAAGGCTTCAGAGCAGCCCAAATCATCTAGGGCTGTATCCACAATCTAGGCATCCACTACCTATCCACTAATACCCTACAATCAACAAATTAACCCTAACACTGCGATCTGCTTAACTATATTTCCGCTTCAAGGCTTCACAGCAGCCCAAATCATCTAGGGCTGTATCCACAATCTAGGCATCCACTACCTATCCACTAATACCCTACAATCAACAAATTAACCCTAACACTGCGATCTGCTTAACTATATTTCCGCTTTAAGGCTTCACAGCAGCCCAAACCATCCAGGGCTGTATCCACAATCTTTCAACAATCAACGTGTTCACTACCTATCCACTAATACGCTTTAGTCAACAAATTAACCCCAACACTGCGATCTGCTTCTGTATTTCTCGTTCTAGATGTCGCAGCAGCCCAAACCATCCAGGGCTGTATCCGCAATCTCTTCTTCAACAATCAACGCGTCCACTACCTATCCACTAATACCCTACAATCAACAAATTAACCCTAACACTGCGATCTGCTTCTGTATTCCTCGTTCTAGATGTCGCAGCAGCCCAAACCATCCAGGGCTGTATCCGCAATCTCTATTTCAACAATCAACGCGTCCACTACCTATCCACTAATACCCTACAATCAACAAATTAACCCTAACACTGCGTTCTGCTTCTGTATTCCTCGTTCTAGATGTCGCAGCAGCCCAAACCATCCAGGGCTGTATCCGTAATCTCTTCTTCAACAATCAACGCGTCCACTACCTATCCACCAACTCTCCAGAACCAGGGATTATGATCAGCAGCCCAACAGGACCAATCAACTACGGATGTACCAGCATAGATGTCTGCAATCCTAATCCGTGTCCAGTCAACTCGTACTGCGTAGATAATTGGAACGCCTTTGAGTGTATTTGCTTGGAGGGTTGGGAGAGTGCGCAATGCAACCAGAGTGTCGACGATTGTGTTGGTGAGTTGTCATCTCTTCTACTTTCTGGACCTAAAGGGTCAGCCAATTGACTGACTGACTGACCCGACCCCACCCCACCCTGACCCACCCCGACCAAACCCGACCCACCCCGACCCACCCCGACCCACCCCGACCCACCCCGACCCACCCCGACCCACCCTGACCCACCCTGACCCACCAAAATTTGACTGACTAAATGACGTAGTACTAAAAATAGCTTACTCCTGTTCTAAAATGAATTCTTTGTAACACTTTTATGTCGCAATTTGGTTTATTCACAAGATTTAAGTGGATAAATAAAGCTCAATAAACTTGGAGACAATTTCCAGTAAATGTCCTAGTTTTGGTATTGCAACCCACTTAATATTATTTGTCGTTGCCTAAATATACGTGGCGGGAATTGATTTTGTTACCAGACTTACTGCCAGTTGCATGACAATGCAATGAATCTCAATTTTCTTGCGTTTTGTTCCTTTGAGGGTTTTCTACCTTTTATATTTCCCTGTAACTTTCAATGTTTTCCAGCCAGCCATTACCTGTATTCCAGGTTTTTTACCTTCTTATAATGGATCTTTTTTTTCTTCTATTTTATAATTTCTAGGTAACCAGTGTATGAACGAATCCACCTGCCTAGACGGTCACATGACCTACACCTGTCTCTGTCCAGTTGGACTAACCGGTGAATTCTGTGACGTAGAGATCAACATTTGCCACACTGAACCCTGCAATACCCAGAACACCATCGCGTGCCTTCACATCTTCCCATTAGACTACACCTGTAACTGTCAGCCAGGATATGAAGGCAAGAATTGCAGCGTTGATAACAGGTTATGTACCCAAAACCCGTGTCAAAATGCTGCTACATGTACCCAGACTGTTGATAACCTCATGTACACGTGTACATGTCCGGATTTCTACGAAGGGTTGAATTGTGAGATTTACAATCCTTGCTTCAGACATGATTGTTTGAATAGTGCCGAGTGTGTGAAGAATGGCACCGAATACAGTTGTACATGCGTGAGTGGATTCTACGGTGAGTTCTGTCAGTTTGTCGATCGCTGTCTGCAGAATCCATGTCAGCATGAAGGAACATGTGAACGGAGCATTAGTGACTACACGTGTACATGCACTCGGCATTATGAAGGTGTGAACTGCCAAGCACCGATTGATCAGTGTGAAGTAAACCGATGTTTGAACGGCGCGACATGCTTCCATGATACTGACATGCCTGAGGTTAACTTCACATGCACCTGTGCGGTTGGGTTTACAGGAGCGTTGTGTGAGACGGATATAAACGAGTGTGATTCTGATCCGTGTATGAATGGGGGACAGTGTAACCAATATCTGATTGGAAATTTAAATTTCCCTGGGTACGAATGTGATTGCGTCGTAGGGTACACCGGTATGCAATGCGAGACTAACATTAATGAATGCGACAGCAATCCTTGTTTAAATCAGGGTCAATGTATGGATCAAATCAACGGCTATTTCTGTATGTGCATTGAGCCTTACAACGGAAGCAATTGTGAGATAGATACCAGAACATGTCAACAAGCTTTGTGTCAGAACGATGCGCAGTGTCAAGATAAAGGGTCTGGTTTGGGGATACAGTGTCTCTGTAAGTTGGGTTTCGGTGGTGAATATTGCATCGATGAAATCAACGCTTGTTACAGCAATCCTTGCCTACAGGGAGGGTTATGTGACTACATCGGACCATGTGACTGCCTGGTACTCCCCCAAGAAGCAGTGAACTGTGGACCAGATGAAACATGCCAGAGACTTGCTTGTCAGAGAGACCCAGGATGCTCTATACGTCCAATAGCATTCCAGTGTGTCTGTACGGACACTGGATATGAAGGACTCCTCTGTGATCAAGACATTAATGAATGCGAAACAGATCCTAACGCTTGTTACAACGACGGCGAATGCATCAACATGCCTGGTTCCCACCAGTGCAACTGTATGGGTACCGGTTTCACGGGACAGTACTGCACTGAGGATATTGACGAGTGTATTAACGATAACCCATGCATGAATGGTGCACGATGCATCAACAACCGACCGTTCTTTGAATGTCTGTGTAACGACGGATTCAACGGCACGCTCTGCGAAACTGACATTGATGAATGCCGGAGCAACCTGTGTCAAAATAAAGGCTCCTGCTTGGACGTAGTGAATGGATTTATCTGTAATTGTACCAACACGGGATACGAGGGTACGATATGTACGGAGAATATCAATGAATGTGAAGTTGGTTCTCATCGTTGCTTGAACGAAGGACGTTGTCAAGATTCTGTGGGCAGTTATACTTGTCAATGCAGCAAGGAATATAATGGTAAGATATTACTTGGTTTTTACTATATGGTAACAAATACAAGACAAACTGGATTAAATTAGAAAGTAATATATTGGTGAAATAATCAATCGTATACAGGAATCCTCACTGATGTATTGTTGTTTTAAAAATGTTTTATAGGTAGGATATAGCATTTGTAATTGCTTGAATTATCAGGAATGGGTGGATTTGGGGGATTGTATTTTATAGTAAATATCGATTAACTGACCTGTTTTACAACTATGCCAAGGAAAGCCAGAAAAAAAAACGGCGTTCGTTTTTAACCAGCGTCGGGCAGTGGTTCTTTGTTTTTTTCGCGATCGCCGTTAGGCGATCGTGAATTGTTTTTTATAAAATTCAATTTTTTGGAACAATTATTGGATATCTATCGCAATCATTTTGATGGATGCCTACAATCATTATTTACTTTCAAATAAGTAAACTTTTTTGGTATCTGCAAAAGGTGTACCCTACCTTTAGGTATCACAGAATGACTTAATGAATATGTACCAATTTCAAGACAGTTTGAAATAAAAGATTTATTCAGACGTAGGTTTAAGAACAATATTTATTGATTTAACACTGAAAGCAATTCACCATAGAGTTTCTTCGCTATTCGTTTCATCCATTTATTCACTGTAGTTAGTGTTTTGTAGGAATGGAAGTAAGATTGTTTGTAATGATTTCAACTCATCGTCCCTGTGACGCCTCCCCTCCCCCCAAATTTAAAAAAAAAATAAACCATGTTACTCTTCATACCGCCCCAACACTTTTGGGTTTCATGAATTCACTAAGGAGTAAATAAAGTGTTCTACAATGCAAAGCACTAATGGGTTTAATTGTCTTGTCTTATCACCCTTCAGGTGATTACTGTGAAGTTCCTTCAGCGAGGCAGATTGAAGCCATCCAAGTCGTCCTCCCTCTCATCATCTTAGCCATCCTCCTGGCCTGTGCTCTTGTCTACGTCTGGTGGTATCTCAAGCAGTCACGTAAGATGAAAGGAAAATATAACCCAGCAAAAGAAGAGTTAGATGGAGGAATGCCTATGGCGACCTTTGACCTGGAGACGGATGAAAGGTTAATATGAGTCTTTCTTAAACTTGGCTTTGACTTAAGATCAGGCTGACACCTTCTTCCCCCCCCCCCCCCCCCCCAAGACTTATAAGTAAAAGAGGAAAGTAAAAGCAGTTGGCACTTTAAGATCAGGATTGATGTTTGTTCCAAATTACAAGTGCATATCATGTACAGGTACCAATTACAAGAAAGGTGACAGAGAATTATAGCCGGGAGACAAACAATTAACAGAGAAAGATTAATTTTCACCATTTCAGTTTGTTTTTGTCAAAGATTTCAGTGTTGTATTCCGATTATTTCCTTACTCAGATGCGTAGATATCAAAAGATTAAATAACTAGTTCGGAAGCGCGTGTGTGCGTGCTGTTCCCTGTGCATGGAATTGTTTGGTTATACATTAACGCGCTACGCAGCACTATACGATAAATGCTAACAAGTCACGTGAACAGGGTCATTGCCGAGCTGTTCACCTGACATTCTTCAATTACAATTACCAAATTGGAGGACTTTCTTCAGAAGTAAAACGTTTCTACAAACGACGTTAGAAAATGCAGTAAAATGGTAGATAAGACGTATATTTAAAAACCTTAACCCTGTTCACGTGACTAATGGCGGCGCCCAGGAAAAATGCGCGTAGTATACGCGTTTCCGATCTAGTAATTTATTCTTCTGATATCTATACTCGGATGTTGCTTATTGTCAACAATTTCAGTGTTGTATTCAGATTATTCATGGGCAGGGGCCCTTTACTCAGATGTTGCATTCAATGGTGTGTACATTTCATTGTGAATGGTGTGTTAAAAAAAATATTTCTATTTTGTGAATAAAACATTTGTACCAATCAGAGTTTTTTATCTCTAAAAATATTTGACAGCATTGTGTGAAAACTTAAATGTTAAAATTTTTATATAAAAATGTAATTAAAAATTGTGCTTTCTGAACAACCTGCAGTTCCATACTTGGGAATAGTGTTTAGCTCGTATGTAAACAATTAGTTATCAATTAACACATGTAACTTCATGTTGTGTATAACTGTCAGTATTTCATTCACTGTTCATTTCCTGGTTGAGATAAACCACCTACATGCCCAATAGACCTTTTCACTGTGTCTCATGTCTCGCTTCATATGGAAATCAATTGATGGACAAATTGATAGAAAATTACCCTAATAATTGGACCCTGCACATTTTCAGTGGGGCCCCAACAATTCACTTGCTCTTCATGGGCCTAATTTACATAACTTAGGGTGAAAAGGTCTATTCATCATGCCTTTTTGTGGTTGTGTGTCCCATAAACTAGCCTTATTGGTCAGTGAGTTGAAGTGGTTATTGTGTAGTTGACATGCAACCATCTGTCAAACCCCTTGTGTTGTGTGAAAGGTGAAAGGAACTGCAAAGGATAAACCAAGTCACTGGGGTAATTTAGTCTAGTTACTGTATATTCTCAGTGAGTGTACTTTGCTACCACTACTGCTAGATTAATAATTCCATCCTGAGATAGTATCCAGCATTATTCTCAATTGCATTTCCTAATTAGAGCAATATACTTAATTATTCATCTAGCAATATATCAAGGATTATCCTAATTAGATAGCAGTTTTTTTACAAAATCTCCGTTTCACTTGTGCCATGTGTCTTAAAGGTAGTATACACCATTTGCAGATATCGAAAAAATTTACTACCGAATTATTAAGAAATATCTTACTTATTTAAAAGTAAATAATGATTGTAGGCATCCAGCAAAATGAGGGCCCTAGATATCATTTAATTGTTCCAAAAAAATTGAATTGTATAAACCAAAATTCATTCTCGCCGTCCGGCGAGCGCGAAAAAACAAAGATAACATAAGAATAACTGCTCGATGCCGGTGGAAAACAAACGCTGTTTTTCATGCTTTTCTCGGCATCCATGAATGTAAAAATTCGGACAGGTCAGTTAAACGATATTTACTATAAAATACAACCCCCCAAATCCACCCATTCCTGATAATTCAACAAATTACCAATGGTGTATACTACCTTTAACAGTTTATTATCATCAGTTCAGTTCCACCTACATGTACCTCACTGCACACTTAATAAAGAGCTATGCAGGACACTACATAAAAAGACTGTTTTTCTGTGCCTTCATAAAGCCAGATCCTTATAAGATTTCAAAGTTAGCTTGAGTGGTCATGGAGATAGCAATAATTAAAAGGTTTACTAAAATTCCACTTTTCTTAAAAATGACACACCAGGTTCCATGATTTCTTGGGATGCTTGGGACTTATTCACTTTCAATCAAGGAAAGTATTTCATATTGATTTGGTAGTTATGTTTGACATTTTAAATGTATATTACCTTGAAACAAACTTCCTCATTAGGGATAGGGCAAACGCTGACAAGTGTAGGACACAGACGTATATTAGTTTTGATATGTACTTATATCATTTCTACTTATCGTACATTTGCACTTAACAAAAGAGGCTGCAGTTACTTAAAAACATTAATTTGTGCCTTTTCCCCAATTTTTTTAACATTTTGGCATAAATAAAATAGAAAGTATTCTTTTTGTAACAAGAGGCTTTTATGAAACGATATTTTGTGCTTTGATTTTTTTTACAAATATGCAGTTTATTTGTTTGCAGGGTTATTTTCTATGGACGCATTTTTCTTTAAAAAAAGTTTTGAAAAAATGAGAATACTTTTGCCTTGAATATTTTTGCCTTGTACCTGTCCATCGTTTACCCATTTGTGAACATGGTCATCAAATGCCTTACTAACTTTTGCTAATGCATAGCTTTTTAATACTCCCAGAAGCTTTTCTACCTTAACCAAATTATAATGCCAGATAGTTTTGTGAAAGCATTTGTACAATATAAAGCAATATATAATATAATGTCGACAAAAACAATTTTGCCTTGATTTTTAAAAGGAATTTTGTAAGGGTAAAAAAAAAGGAGTGTAAACAGACACCTATTTTTGTAATTAACATAAAACTTTATAACAAAATCTTGGTGAATATTTGCTTATCAATTTCAAAGGGAGCATGTGGAAACAAGTTTTGTTTTTGTATTTGGGGGGGGGGGTTTTCCAAAGTTTAACAAACTGTACCTTGTATGAATTCTGTACTTAATTGTTTTTGTTTTACACCAAAAGAAAACATTGTTATCAGAAGAGGAAGTTCACTAGGTCATTTGATCAGGAACTTGCCGGATATATACACAAAGAGAAATCGAAACAAAAAACTTGTCTCTGCTAGGGTTATTTGTTTTACTGAGTTTGGTTTTGTATTATGAATCTGGAAAGAACTGTAATTTCTTTTTGTAGAGGATATCCAAAGACTGAATATCACAAGGTCTTTCTGCAATGGATGAATATTAATTTTAATTAAGGCTGTCAACATGGAGCCAAGCCATGGATATTTTTTGTTTAATCTTTAAATGAGAGCGCTGGAGTTTTGTTAAGACTAAATTAAAATTTACCTATTCAGCATTTAAGAGTGTCTGAAAACTCTGTTTATTTTGGTAATTTAATAATTTACAGTCTTTTTCACATATTTTATGAGCTTGTTTGTTTTGTACATTTCCAAAGCAGCATTGTGAAGTTTTGTGTTTAACAATATTCTCAAATTTGTCTTCTCCATTGTGTATTCATCATCTATTCTTTGTATGTCATTGTTTGTATTCATTGAACGTACAGGGTCATAGTATTTATGAACTGTTTTTGTATGCTGTCTCAGATCTGTATTCGGACAATCAAAGATGTGAATATTTTTGAAATAAAGGAAACTTTCAACATTCAGAAAATGTTGTTTACATGAGTTTGTTTGTTTACAAGTTTTTGTTTTTTTAGATGCACCACTTCCTGCATTTTCTCCCCTGTGTCATTTGAGTAAACCCACTTGGTTTTTTTTATAAATAATTGTTCAGGTCTTGAATACATGTACATGTATATACAAATTTAAAAATATAATTTCCAATTCCAGATTTTTCATATTTACAAATTCTTTTGTAAAAATTTAAAATATTGTATTCATTCTTTTTTGTTCATAACATGTTTTGTAAAAGCTCAAAATAATAACAAATGCTGGGATTTTGGGGTTCGAGTTTTAACGGTGAGATATGTTTTACTCGCATCTGAAAATGTTATAAACGTATAAACAGTATGTGTAGAAGTTTTATAATCTCATCGGAGCTAAATGTCCTCGGGATCAATGACTTTAAATGAAATGACAAGTTGCTAAAAACATATACATAATAAATTTAAGATCGTGCGCTCCCACCAACAAGTTGCGCGCCCCCTTAAACGAACTTCGGCACCCCTTTAAACGAACTTCCGGTCCCCTTTAAACGAACTTCCGCTCAGTCCATTGTTATTTGGAATTTTAGTCTTGTAGTCTGGTTCCACTTTTGAACTTGAAGAGTGCTAACTGTTATATCATACGGATGAGATTAGGAACAACCAACAAATCAAACAATAATCGCTTTTGTGCAAATTTATTATAAATTTAGAGGTCGTTACCGTAAGGGAACAATGCAATGAAAACGAAAGTAAATGCTTATTTTTGCCGGAAATGTGAACATTTTTTGGCTTCATTCGTTCCTTCATGATATGATTCTAGTTATGTGCATAGTTAACAAAACATGAGCTTTCTGGGGTCGGGATTTGACCGATATTGATATTGACATTGACATTGCGGTGCGCGGCGCTCGGCGCTGGCACAATTGCGGGTCCCTCGTGCACTTGGCTCCGGTCACACTCGCAGTCGCAGTGCGTTGATTTCAGAAGTACCGGTAAGTATTTCTTGCTCTACATTTTACACGATCTATTTTACTACCATTACTGTATTAACTAGATAAAGTACTCTAAAAACTTATCCCTATTTCTTATTTCTTTACCAAAATTGTATCATTTATTGGGAGGATGATCTTTGTTTTAAATAATTAGACCAGGCAAGGAAAACAAGTTAGTCTTTTTGCCCGGGCATTTTCCCTCCGGCTTGACACATACTTTATCTTAGAAATATTATATAGAATTTCCTAATTCCCCTGGAACATGTGAAATCCTTGACCTTTCTCCACCTAGGCATATATGAAATTTAAATGAACCCTTTTTTTTAACATGAGGCTTAGGCACACTTGATGTTTTATTTATTTACATTGTTTGTGAAAGGTTGTTTGTAGCCCAGTGTTGCTCTCATCATCATAATGGCAAGAATTATAAAGATGGTCAGCTTGATGGCTGTGACTGCAGTGATTATGGTGGGAACCGGTGATGCCGCAGTGACTTGTATGGATGCCAGTGGGAGACCAGTGGATTGGTACGTCACACGCCCAGCAACAAAAGTGCACATGAAATGAATAATTGTTTGAAAATGTAGATGAGAGTTATTGTCAGCCACAACCTACCACTACCTCCCCCCACCCCCGCCTCCTCCCCCCACCCCCGCCTTCATTCTGCCAATTCCCTTCAACCACCCATTCAGCCACTCCCTCCCCTCCACTCTGCCACTCCTCTCCCCAACTCCAACCCCTCTCAAATCCCTCTCTTAACCCCCTTCTCATCCACACTTACAATATCCTTCCAGCTAGCTGAAAACAAAACATAAAAGTATACATTAACAAAATATAAACCAGATTTCAAGATATACCCAGTATGATATGGGACTGATGGGAAATAGTTCCCCATACCTATACACCCTCTAGACTATTGTTACCTAACGCACCCCCCCCCCCCCCCCCCCCAAAAAAAAAACCAAAAAAACAAAAAAAAACCTAAAAATAATTCCTAAGAAAACCACAACATTCCTCAAACACAATGACTACCACAAATAAAAGGAGGGGGTTCTGTCTGTCCCATATCTTGCTTCATATGTGGTCTGAGATGCACAATGTCAAACAATTGTAATCCAGCACAATGCATTCAGTGCTTGTAAATTCCATTTCAATTTGGTTTCATAAAAATAAACAAATTGGGGGTCAGTTGGACCATAGAGACTTTTCTCTGTGGTTGGACCAAAGAGAAAAGACCCACAGTGTGAAATCAATGGAAAGGGACTACGGTAATCCACCCTCAACTTGGTTCCAGAAAATGTCCCTAAAATGACAACTATACTAAACCGAATCGAGTGATCTTGGTATCATTTTTTATCTAGATATATTCCCCGTCTATCCAAACTAGTTTTTCTGGTATTTTTACTGGTAATGGGTCTTTCTGGTTTTTATTTTACCACCCTGTATAGTGTCATGTCGCGTTGCACCATATAATGATAGTTAGAATCCACTCCTGCATACTACACTCCCAAGACTACAAAAAGGGAACAATTATGAACAAGAGAAATGTGACGATATGAAAAAGAGTCAGATTTTTTATTGACAAAAACTATATAATAATTGTTTTTTTGTGGCATCAACAAAAAAATGCACGTGAGAATTTTTGAGAAACTAATAGATTTTATTTGGCCTGATATTAATCCAAATTTGTGATCACATTTTCAATATCCTTTCAATTACCCACACCGTTCCTTTATTATATTCTATATTAACACATAACATTCTATTCATTTCTTGTCCAGGTTTATTGTGTACAAGCTTCCCAAGGATTCTCGCAGTAACTTATCACGTATCAGAGAGGGTTATGGTCAGATGTACATGGACGTCAATAATCCTGTCCTAAAGTTATCCAGTGTTTGGATCAATGCTACCAATCATGCTGTCGCATACACGCTACAACAAATCTACCACAACCATGAAAGTCAGGTGAGTACGGTATACAAATAAAAACATTCAATGGTGTTTTTTTCTTCTTTTTCTGCCATTGGTTTTAGCGAGTGGATCCGGGAGAGGGGGTCAGTGTGTGCCTTTCCCCCAATTTTTTTTTGCACAATTTTGTTTTTGTTAGAAAGTATGTTTGTTTTTTTGTCAACAGGTTTATACCTAATAACTTTAAATAAAAAATTTGTTCCCACCGAAGTAAATGTATGCCCTGTTTGCATGTTTGGGTTCCCCTCCATTTTGAGCACACACCACCCCCACCCCCCCCCCCTCCCCCCACCCCCCCCCCCCCCCCCCTCCCCCCTCCTCTCTAGCTCTCTTATTTAAAGGACACCCAAAATAATCCCCATAGCTACAATTACTTTATTGTTCGTGTTGACTCATGCATAAAAAGCCTATAAAATACAATGAAACTTTACAAGGAATCCAAAACTTTAATACTCAATTTCTCAATTTTTCTGGTCTAAGTACTAAAAGTAAAGAGGGGCCCTAACTTATAATAAACACTGTGTGTGGTTATCCCTTAGACGTGTGGTTAAATAAATCCAATGTTATCAATGATTGATTCGTTTTATTGATAGATTGACTGCCATTTAAAATGATGTGGAAGGAGCTCGTAAGTTGTGTTATCGATCATTGATCATCAATGAAGCATAATTTAACCAAATTTAACCCAAATTTAAGGTCCAAATTTAACCCTAAGAATTCACTTAAAGTTATTACTAGTCTATATTTTGAGGTGAGAATTTGTAAAGCTACAATCTTAAGTAACTACCACAAACATGTTGGTAGCAAGGCTTTAAACTTTGCAGTTTTACATAAAATTAAGTCCAATCTATCTATAATGAACATTTTTACATGAAATTTTGTACAATTTACTTTTTTAAGAATCACTCAATCTTATGAGATGTCTCTGAATCTCCCAGTCACTATACAATGGAAAACTGTCTTAAATTGTGGATGCTTAATGGCATATATGATGGGATTAATGCAACTATTCATCATGAGAAGCGTTGCTGCAAAGGGGAAAACTTGCCGACTATTGGGTAAAAGAAGTGTCAGAGTATAAGGAAGAACAGAGAGCACAAAGGCACACACCACTACAAACAGATTCTTAGTCACTTGAACATTCAGCTTGTTACGTTTTCTCTTCACCGGAGCTACATAGTCACGATTATCGTTAGTAGGACCCGAGTTTGAAACACTCTCAGATATGGTAAGCATCTCTGACTGAACATTCAATGTCTGTCCTACCGCCTTGATATGCTTACGAATGTGGATGAAAACTTTGATGTAAGACAAGACGATAGTCGTCAGTTGGATGGGACAGAAGATAATGAAGAGGATGATGACGTATCTTGGAGATGATTTAGCCAGAACCCAAGTGCAAGATGAATATTTGGATTCAAAACCGAGCTGAATGAAGCCAGTGATTTCTGGAATGGCGGTAGTGCAGAGTGGAACCAACCATACGATGAGAATTGCTAGCGCCGTTCGTCGAGAGCTATAAAGCCTTTGGTATGTCTCTTTCTTCTTAGTTATCAGGACATAACGGTTGACGGCAATACAGGCCAAGGTATTAATGCTACAACCAAGGCAGGTAAGAAAGATGAAAGCAGTTAGAGAACAGATCACTGGAGGTAACGGCCAGATGTACTCGTTCAAAATTGCCACCGCCGAGAAAGGCAGAAAGATACTGTTTAGTAAGTCGGCCACACTGAGGTTGCAGATGAAGCAGTTTGTCACACGGCGGAGTTTACGAGATAACAAGATGGCGGCGATGACGAGGACATTACCCACAATTCCAAGGAATGAGATGACGACGAGAATCCCTGCTAGGACTTGGCGTTGGGTATAACTGAAGTAGGCACAGAACGTACATCTTAGTGTCTCTTCATTTAATAGAATGTCGGTGACGTTTGATGAATAAGACACCATCTTCAAGACTGATTGTCAAAATAAGTTACCCCGATGTCTTTGTCATGCCATTCTCGAGTGCTGCATTCCTAAACTCATGGCTCGTTTTAGCTCATCCCTATATTGTAATTCCTATGATGAAACGTTCATCCCTGTGGTTGCTCAGAAGGCCCACAATGCTAATCTTACTGCCTTCTCACTTCACAAAATATGACCGCAAAGTTATTATACCTTCCGGTAAATCTTCAAGAAGATGCCGATAAGACTCCGACAAAACCAGTTTTAATCGGTGAGCAGTAACTTTGTCATCTGGCTTGACAAAAACCTGCACCACCTCCCGTTGTTCCACAAAAAAGTGTTACCATGACAACCCACATCTTTGGAGGTCCTTAGATCGAGTCAATAATTACATTCGGCAATAAATCAAGCATGAGGGTGTCCTCCACATTTTCTCCTCGGGTAAATTTGATTGCTTTGATCGATGAGGCGCGCAATCAATCTTTGAAGCAGTTATATTGATTCGGCTTTTGAGATTTAGATTTTTTTTTATATTTGGGACGCTTCTTTGCTGCCCACTTTTTGTCAAAAACCTGAAAACCCTTTAACTGTGCCCTTCAATTACTGTGGGCCTTGATTTGGTTGGCTTTTTTCCTTTCCTTTTTTTGCAGCTTTAGATTAAGTTGGTTGGGAGGGGGGGAGATTGTTGCATTCTGACTTTTTTCATCATATGTGACCGGCTCTACAAAAAAGGGTATTAAGTCGCGCTGTGCACTATCAATCATGTAATGGACTACTCAACGTTGAGAGGATAAACATTTCATCAAAATGTGATTTACATTTTTTGCCATTAATGACATCTTTAACACCAATATTTTCAGGTTTCATTCAAAGAAATGTTGATTTTAATGAATAAAGTGGAAAACACGCCCATTTTGTGTTCAACGTTCTGTTGTTCTACAACAAAGCCGGCTTTTTCAAAACCTGTTTTCCCAGTTGTGTAATTTGAACTCCAAGGAAGTAATCAAAAGCAAACATGTCATATCTCCAGAACGAAGTAGCTATTATATACCAACTGGAAGCTTACGCTGTGGGCTTTCCAACCATGTATATAACTCAATTTCACTATTTTGTGACATAATACCCATGATTGTGGAGTGGGTCACATATATTAATTATCTCAATGAAGGTAAATCAGTGCTAAAAATGGAGAAAAAAAACCATGAATCTGGGTCTGAGAAACTTGACATTTCTAATTTTGTTTAAGAGGCACTGAACTCTCCATACAGTCTTTGTAAAAAAACCAAAGAAGTGGTGGCAGAAGGCTAATTCTTTCTGAGAGCCTTGCAAGCTGTTAGCTTTGTCTTACTCCATTGATTTATTTAACCAGTTCGCGCCGGATGACGTATATAGACGCAAATATTTCCCCAAATTCAAAACGGATGACGCATAAACACGCCAAGTTCAAGTTCGTAAATGTATGTCAGCAGCGAGCAAGGCCGGAAATGCGTGGGTGTGCTTCCCGGCACTATCAGCCTGAACCCGCTTCGGATCGAGTTTCGTTAAAAACAATCCCACCCGTGGGCTCAGCGATGTTAAAATAATCCCGGCGCGAACTGGTTAATGACGGATCATATGAAATTATCATTAAAAAAAGGTCTTATTAATCAGATCATAATTGGTAACGTAGTATAGACAACTTTCTAAGTATGGTAATCAATCGTACTTAATAGCAAACTTCACATTAATCATTGGGTGGCATGTGTGGTAAGTATATAAAGCACTCGTCTCTCATTAATGTAGACCGGGTTCGATTCCCGGCTCGGATCATATGTGAGTAGAGTTGTTCGTCAATTTTCTCCTGTGACACAAGGGCTTTTCTCTCGGTCCTTAGGTTTCCTCCCCTCGCAAAAATCCACATTTATTATCTTTGGCTGTGCTGGTCAGATATGGGTCATATGGCCGGCTGCCAGAGGCACCTTATGTGCCATTGACTCGACCATGTTGTAGCAACGTCATGAATTCATACTAAAAAGAAACTTAACATGTATTTGTTCCTAATTTGTTCCAGGACGTAGCTTACTTGATGTACAACGATGAAAAGCCAGATAGCGAAGAAAAATCTGAATACTTTGGACATACAAAGGGTAATGACGTGTTTTTTTAAGTCAGGAAAACACATTTTGAAAAACTGTTGTATATTTTATGTAATTACAGTACTTTATCAGCTTTTTCTTGTTAGTATTTTATGTATTTTGTTCTCTATTTTCAATTTCACGTGATTGAGAAGTCAGCTTTCTTGCTTCTTTTATGTCTGGCAGGCGTTGTCACCTTTGATGAAACCAGTGGTTTTTGGCTGGTTCACAGCACTCCTCGTTTCCCTAGCAACGCATCTATGTACTACAACTGGCCACATTCTGCAACGGTATATGGGCAGTCGTTCCTGTGCGTTACCTACGGTTACGGCCAGTTTGAACAAATTGGTAAATTTCATGTGAATGGATAATGGGTAGTTTCAATCCCAACGGGTAGGATTTGAACCCCATGGGTAGGATTCGAACCTTTTGCCTACAGGTTTTTGGGTTGGACAAATCAAACTACTGCAATGTACTGTGAAATAAATTTCTGAATATTACAATTTTGATGAATGTTGTTTGGTAAACAATAGACTTGTTTGAAGTCCTACATCATATATTTCCTGTCTCCATGCTTTTCAGGTCAACAGTTAATGTACAATCAACCTTGGGTCTATGACTTCAACCTTCCTACTGAACTAGTGAGTCCCAACTCTAGTATCACCTTAGCAGCTCACGAGAAACATGTGACATCACCACCGTGGAATCGGACTGCACAACTCATGTCCCACGGTGGACAGAGTTTCGTTAGTTTTGCCAAATTCAGCAAGTTTGACCAAGGTACGTTTGGATGACTCTTAGTTTGGCCCGAGTCTGATCGCGATTTCTCTTTATAACAATCAATTTTTAACAACTTTTTGATTAGATTTGATTTATTCGCAATTTCCACAATGATGATACCTATTTTACTACAGAATAAAAAAGAAAATATATACATATAGTGGGAAGAGCAGGGATAACGCAAAACAAAATATTACAGGATATCTAGCACAATCATTTTGCTGGATACCTAGAATCATTATTTACTTTCAAATAAGTAAGATATTTCTTAATATGGTGTATCCAACCGTGTCACCACCGCAAAAATGACTTCTAATTTCCTTCGGCAATTTATACTTACACTTACTAGCCAGTAAGCAGTTTGCAGCAGTTTTAATCTTATTCAATTACACTCTACCATCACTGTTAGAGAAATATTCACATGCCATTACTAAATGGCCAATTATTCCAATAAAGAATTCCACTTCTTTTTAGATCTCTACGCAGCCTGGCTTGCTCCATACTTCAACAGCGGTCTGTATGTAGAGACATGGCAAAATGGCCCCGGAAACCTCAACTCATCATGTTATCAAGAACAAGAGGTCAACAACATTCTGGACTTGAACCTAGTGGGAGGAGAAGCCTTCCGAGAAAGTAAAGATCACTCCAAATGGGCAGTGACTACTAAAGCAGGTCTGGAGTGGACATGCATCGGTGATATAAACCGTCAAGTAAGTACCCTGCAATTGAGCCCTCTGTAGGTTACTAACAGACCATGATGACAGTCTATTCATAAGCACTGTTCACATTATAGCTTCTCAGCCTAAGTTGAACTCAAACCTGCCGCCGTCCTGGATCAAGTTTGGAATTTGTCAACCCTCCGTCATTTCACACTTGCTTTATGCAAACTAAGCTTATTTTGATAAGTTACTATTATTTTGAATCCAGGGTGAGAGTTTCACCCGGGTTGAAAATATAAATCTTGGGGTTGACGGAGAGTTTGTGCGAGGTTAAAATTGTTCAAGTGTAAAACGCTGCATAATTTCAACCCCGAGATTTGTCTAGTGTGAAAAGGGCTTAAGTCACATACTCAAGTTATACTGACTGTTGTTAACACTCTGAATGTACTTCCTTTTCTCAGTGTCATCAGATGTTTCGAGGCGGTGGCACGGTTTGTTTACAGAACGCAGACGTCCACAAAAACTTCCTGAACGCAGTGAAAGGCATACATGAATGTCCTCAGGCAACGACGATTTGTAAATCTCAGGAGAAAGTCATCAATGTCTAAAGAAGACAAAACATATCCTCAGTTTTCCATTGGATTATATTTTTATGAATAGGTTATTCAGAACCAAAATATTACTTCAATTTGTGATTAAGTGAGTCTGGGAAAAAAACAAGTGGAAAGTTAAAATGTTTAGGTTTTTACATAAAATATTTTAACCAAATATTTTACATATTTTGTGAATATAATTCTGTACTTAAAAGTTTTAATGTGAAGTTTTGTATGTAAAAATTTCACTGGTTATTTTACCAAAGACTTTTATGGTAGTTTTAGATATAGCAGGGTACTTAATGCATCCAAACATTTTAGATAATGTTAATTGTACGTAGTATAACTAAGTGAATTTTGCACTCTTTTTGAAATACCATAGAATCTTGGCTTGAAGTGGGATGCTTCCATTTTATTTTTACAATTGTGTAATAAATGTGTACTCAGTCAATTTTAAAACTGGTTCAGTTGTGTTTGCAATTTTCACCAGGTTTTAAATTACATTTTGAGAAGTACTATGGTCAGAAATGGTCACATAAAAGGGTCTGATACACTGATCAAGTAGCCCACGCCCACGCCCACCATAGCAACATCTTTGGCTTAAAAAATGGGCAAAAACAAAACACCTTTTCCCTTTTTTCAGGGTACCATGAGTCAGATTTACATATTTTTGTAGCCTGTCAAAAAATAACATGAATCTGTTATTAAGATCAATATCAGAATAACCTTATCGGAGCACGTACTTTACCCCCCCCCCCCCCCCCCCACTGCTTTACATGAAGCTCCTCCCCCCACCCTCTACAGCATCCATTACACAGCATCCATAGTTCACACTCAGTACCCTTCATTATTGAATGTGATACTCGTGTAGTTTGGATATTTAGCTTTTAACTTCTCCACCGTAATGCTGTGATCTGCTTTGCCAAAACCCTGCAAAGAAAATAACAAATGTTCAAAACATTTAGAACTGACGAGGAACTTGACTTCCCGATGTTAAAAAGAACAACTTAAAGAAAATTATCTGACTTGGTCAAAAAAGTCGCTCTAAGATTGCATTCATGGTTGTTATTTCTGCATCAATTTTCTAGGCTTCGTTATACAGTTTTTAACATAAAGCCTTGCTTCACATTCCGAAATATCTCATTCACTGCAATGAAAGCTCACAGAGGAACAAAAATCTGCCCTCATTGATGGCGTTCTGTGCAAGCTGTCTATTCAAGTACATGTAGCTACCATAACAATTTTTCTAGGCCTACCTGTGAGTACCCGTAGACCAATATCGTCTTGTCCTGAGGTTTATGCTCGATTCGTCCTCCACCTTCGCAGTCACAGTGGATCTTCTTGGCTTGGAGCTTACTTTCGACCTCGTCAAAAACGTCAGCTGAAAGAAAATAACAACAAAAGGTTTTTACTAGAACTTGATCTTTAAATTGTAAATGGACTCTGGACTGTAATGCTCTATGGATTATTTCAAAAGTGCGGGCCTGGAATAAAGTTGCTGATTCAAAGTTTTGACTCTGAAAACTAGTACTACAACCATGAAGGAATAATTTATTTACTTTCTCAATAATTTTTTTTTTTATGTAAACATAGATTAAATGTATGCCCTATATATGCACAGAGTTCAAACAATCCTCCCCCAATTTTTTTGTAATAATAATAAATAAATAAATTTAACAAAATATTTTACACACCCCTGCCGGTTTGAAAAAAACTCCCCCCCCCCCCCCCTCTTTTGTTACCGTAAACTTACCATGATACCCGGCCCATCCGTAGCCTCTTACTACCAACTTGGAGTTGTTTTTGTTATCCTCTGGCCATATTTTCATAAGGATGTATTTGAACTTTCCTGAGCTATCAATGTCAACATTCGCAACAGAATCCAACAAATTATCGCTCATCTTTCTCGGTGATGTTGAATGTGATGCACTTTCTTGGTAGAAAATTGAACGCAGATTTACAGATCTTGAACTGATTTGTTGAAACCAAGCAAACAGTCCTGTTCTATATGTTAAATGTATATATACCATTTCATTACAAAGTTTTAACGAACAGAAATTTTAACATTTGTTAATTGTTTTGTTTCCGATGTCGGCCGGCGAGGAATGACAAGCATGCGCCAAGATAAATTCTCCCCGTTAAATTTAAATAGCGCCCTCAAGTGGTGGAACAGCATGGTCTTATACCCTGTTCATTTTCACTGGAATGTCGTTTCTTTACAATAATATTTACCTTTGAAATAAAGGGGTAGCAGACTAGTTAAAATAACGCATTGTCAAAAAAGGGTGATTTTGCTTGGGTCGGGGTACGAAATTCGGCTTTATAATTTCGATACTTAACAGTAAAGCAAATAGACCTAGTTCACCAGAAGTATATTTTCAGGCAGATACTCCCTTATTTTATCTTTTATGGTATAGTCGAAACAAAATGTCAACATTTATTGTTGCTTTTTTTAACCAGTTCGCGCCGGATGTGTACACACATTTATATTGTATATAAACGCAAAGTTTTTTCCAAATCCAAAACGGATGACGCATAAACACGCCACGAGCAAAACCAGGAAATATCTGTCAGCAGTGAGCAAGGCCGGAAATACGTGGGTGTGCTTCCCAGTACTATTGGCCTGAACACGCCTTGGGTCAAGCTTCGTTAAAAAGAATCCCGCGCGTCAGCTCGTTAATGTTAAAATGATCCCGGCGCAGTCTGGTTAAAGTAGGCCTGTGCTGTAGCCTAGTACTAAGTACAAGTAGTAATAGGGGGCCGGGCCGGTCTATCCTAATTCTAGATGGTGATTTTTTGTATTTGTTTCCCTTGACACTGAATGTTACAGGCAAGTCATGCTGGTCATTGTGGCCTGACTTACACATCAGTCAACATGTCCGACACTTTAAGCGGCGACAGTGAGTCCCTTTCATCAGCCACTCCATCTGCCCCCACCACGCCCCCTCCAAGCACCCCTAAACACCCAACTACAATGGAAACAGACCCACAACTAACATGTAGCATCTGCAAGAAGCGTTACTCAGATCCTCATCTACTGCCATGTCTTCATACATTCTGCTGTACTTGTCTTAAGAGCCTTTCGCCGTATATGTTTAGCGTTGACGATCGTGGCAGTCCGGGGAGTACATTAAGTAGCATAGGAAGTGGACGAAGCAGCCATCGTAGCGTGACCGTCCACTGTCCAACATGTGACGTGGAAGTTGATCTGCCGTCAAAAGGTCCCGAGTTGCTTCCTGTGAACTTCATGATTAAGAAACAATTAATGTTGGAATCATTGAAGCCGGATTCTGGAGAGACAATCTGTGATCTTTGCACCGATAACGCTAAGGCAGTATCTCGCTGCATGGAATGCATGGTTAATGTCTGTGGCTTCTGTGCTCAGGCTCATAAGAGACAGCGCAAGACAACCAATCATTCAGTTCTCTCATTGAAAGAGGCACGTTGCCAAGGAGCTACATCCTTAAGCTGCCCGGTGATGTGTCCCAAGCATCCTCAAGAAGAACTCAAGATGTACTGTGAGACGTGCGATCAGTCAGTCTGTCGAGACTGTTGTCTTGTTGAGCATCGTGAGCATCTTGTTGAGTACTCAGAAGATGTTGTTTATCATCACAAGCGTGTTCTTGCAAACCTTGTAGCTCGTCTTCAGCCCCATGTCCAAGCTATCGGTGGAGGAATCAATACAGTCAATCGTTCTGAAGTCTCCATTGCAGATCGATCCACAGAACTTCATCATGACATCAATTCTTACTTTGATAACTACATCCAGGCTTTACAAGCGCATCGTCGTAGCCTTCTTAGTCACGTCTCTAAGGTCTGTGATGGTCGCATCAAATCCCTACAAGCTCATCACTTACAGCTTCAGCAACTCTTACGAGACATGCAACACTCCTGCAATGTAACCACCAATGCTCTATCAAATAGCGACAGCCAGGAGGTTTTAGCCTTGAAACCAACGCTCAGTAAACGTCTCAGCGAACTTAACCGTATCTCCTATCAGTGTACACCTAGAGTAGATAATGTTATACGATTCAAGTCAAGGGCTAAAGCTGGAAGAGTAAACGGATATGAAGTTCATGGGATGCTTGAAGTTAAACAACTAGACCCGCTGAAGTGCTACGTGTCGGGAGAAGGTATAGCACACAATTTGTGTTTAGTTCAAAATTTCCACAACATTTTGTCAAAAACAACTGTTGAATTATTAAACCTTCGATCAGTTGTTCAATCTCTCCTATTTTATAAAATCATCTTATTGTACCCTTAGGTGCTCATGAAGCTCGGCACGGAATGATATCAGAATTCCTTTTGATTACTCAAGACATTGATGGTCAACCATATAATAAAGGAGGAGAGGACGTAAGAGCAACGCTGGCTGTTGAAACCGTTAGAAGCAGGTGGGTTTATGAGAGATATTAACCCTAACTCCTTACACAACAAAGGAAGTTGGAGGATTTTGAAGGAATTGTATTGTTCAATAACAATGGTGAGGGAGTTGGGGTTAATATCCCGATCAGAAACGTTAAGAATAAGTAATACAATATAAGATAATGCCAGTACAAATTGATTGAGTTGTGTTTTATAGTAGCCTTCAGTTTGTTAGTTAGGAACTAAACAAATTTGCACTTTGATTCAAAACGGATCTTTGGCCAAAGCAGATACTTTTAATTTAGGATATTTAGAAAAAGATTTGGAGAAACTTGTGTTAAAATATATATTTACAAGTTTTCAACACTTGCCTTTATTCAGGTATATTTTTCGTTAATTGTTACTTATTTTGTATAATATTTTTGCAGAGTTCTGAATTGCAGTATATTTGATGAAGATGACGGGTCGTACCGCATTGAATATACACCACAGGTTCGTGCTACTCACACACTCTGTGTGTTCCTGGATGGCCAACACATCAAGGTATGTCATTAAGCCGTGTCCAAATTACGTGGCTATGGCTTGAAAGTACATACAAGTCTATGGAAAGTGGCTGCAGCCACTCCCTATAGACTTGTGTGCACTTTTAAGCCATAACCAAGTAATTTGGACACGATTCTGTATCCTAGAAAAGATCGTCCATTGCTTGACTTTGGGATAAATTTACATCAGAATTTAAATTAATTCTCTTGAAAATTCACCCTTTTTAGACAACTAAAATTAAATTCTGATGATTATTTTCATACATAGATTGTGGCATATGTCTTATTTCCTTCATTTGGCCATGGAAATTATTAAATTTTTAAAGTAATTTAAGTAATTAAACATAAAATAAACATTGAAGGTTAGACCAAACTCAGAGCACATCATTTTTTTATCATTTCAGAAGCATACTTCTACCGTTTTTTACCGGTTTTTTTCTCCATAATTTTCAGGGTAGCCCCTTCAAGGTAACTGTACAAGAAGGCTGGCGGGAACACGCCGGTATCTGGCACTGCTGTACATTCTGCTCAAGTGAGGGCAGCAGACAGGCCACCTGTGCATGCGGAGGCAAAATGCCCGGTAAGATTGGTCTGTCGTCTGTGTGTAATAGAAATGTAGAAATACAATACGATGCATGCATAATATGGCAGGTATGGCAGGTTGGCCTTTGAGAATCGTGTAGTATTTCGTAGTACAGTGTACTGTACCCCCAAAAGATGTTAGGGTTAACGTTACAATACTACACCTGTTTATAATTGACAACCTGCCTCTAGGACGTTAGGGGTAACGGTATAATACTACACCTGTCTATAATTGATAACCTACCTCTAGGACGTTAGGGTTACCGGTATAATACTACACCTGTTTATAATTGACATCCTTTGTGATCGTCTCGTCAGGTGGATTCAAAGGTTGTGGTCATGGTCACCCAGGTCACCCAGGTAAGTGGCATTGGTCGTGTTGCGCCCTTACCAAGGAAGACTCTGAATGCATCGGACAGCGACCTCTATCGTCACCGCAAGGCGCAAGAGCTGACGCGGGTCAAGTGATAGGTGTGGGCAGCCAGCCTGTGTTAAAGGTCAACTCGGGAACGCTGTTAAAGAAAGAACCAGGTCCATTAGCTCAGACAGGTGCAGCAATGGGACATGGGGAACGTCAAGAAGGAAGTACTACTTCAGGGGCAGAGACAATGCGAGGAAAGGGGCGGGATAAACAGGTACATACCATATCATTGTGAAGAAAGAGCCAGGTTCCCTCTAGCTCCAACAGGTGCGGCAATTGGACATGGGGAACGTCAAGAAGGAAGTAACAAAAAAGAAGAACCATGTCTGTAATTAACTGTCATAGATTCTAATGGGAAATAGGCAATGTCGGCTAGGAAGTACCACTGTAGGGGCGGAGACAATGAGAGGAAAGGGGCGTGGGATATCCTAGTGTATGCCAAATCTTTATAAGGTCTTCCAACAATTTGACCAACTTTCTAAGAATTTCACTGGAGTTGTGTACCTGTACTAACACATTGCTCTTGTTCGGTTTTCAAGGAAAACAATTATAAAACCCACCCATGTCTGGAAATGGAGAATGTCTTCATTAACAACCGTAAATTTATTTGGAAAGTCAGTACAACGCTGACATTAGTTATTTAGCTTAAAATACTAGTTAGTTAAAGGAGGTAATTTGCTAGATTTCTAGATTTCACTGATCTTCCAGGTCAACTGACCAGTTTTCTTAACAGTTGTACTTAGATTTGTCTGGCAAATGTTGCCAAATCAGTTTGACTTACTACTAGTATACTATATTACTATATGCACCACCAACAACTATTATAGTTGGTGAGAGTATTTTTCTTCAAAGTATATTTCAACTATAGAAGTATTCTGATATAAAGCGGGTAAAGGTACTTAAAAGTTAATGTAAATGTGCTTAAAAAGTGTTTAATTAGTATACTTTAAACGCATTATCTATGCAAATCTTGTAGCAGCTGATATATTTTGATATAACCTTTGTCTTACTTCTATAAATGACTTTAATACAATGTATGCTATATATCTTAAATAGGTGTTAAGATTGTGGAAACTATTGCATGGTTTGTTGAGGGTATTAATTTACACACTTGAGTTTAGTTTGTAAAATATGTACATTGTGGGTGTTTTAAGTAGTGTGGTATAAGGTACTTTGTTATATAGAATTTTATGTACTTATTTATACAGAATGGTGGTTTTAATGAAAGAACATACTAAAAGGGATAGTAAACCTTTTGCAACCATCCAAAAAGTAACCAACCAAATTATTGTTTGAAAGCTTACTTGATATAAAGACATTGACTCTAAACTCCCTGTTAAATTATTCCTTCTGAAGAAAATAATAAGTCAAAAAAATGCATCTCAGATACGCACTTTTGGAAATTCCCATTAGTAGTTGGTTCAAAATCGAAATCCTAAATATTATTTCTCAGGTTAGTTGTCAGACACCATTCTTTAGAATTTGAGAACCTTTGCTGTTTTAAATGATACAAATTGACAACTGTCAAATAGTATACTATTAAGCCGCGTTCGCATTAAACTTAATATTGTCAAAAGTTACCGTACGTGATTGTCAAAGTTAACGGTGTTAAATCCTCCGCTAGAAGCTTTGGCCTGTAGATCTTACTGTTGCGGAGGGTAAAATAGACGATTTGACAATGTTACCCTCTGTCCGCATTGGATTTAATTTGGTTAAAGTTGACAACAGTCTCTGTAGGTTTTACCAAAACAAGTCCAATGCGAACGTGGCTTAACATGAAGTACTTGTAAATTACATTGTTGTAACTTGTTGATATGTAATGTTCAGTTATTACTTTTTTCACTAAATAGGCTACAGTAGTCATAGAATACTCTTGATGAATGAAATAATGTTAGTAAAATGGAACAAGTTTATTTTCATGACCACTTTTATAAATATATATATATGTAATTGAAAGAAACAAGCTTGGTTTATTACTGAGGTTGTCTATTCCTTTGTACCTCAAATACAATATGCAATTCAAAACGAAAGTAATTTCTGATATAAATGTAAATAAGTATTGTTTATTTTGGTATTCAATGTAGCAGTTTTTGTAGCTGATACATACTTTTAATATATTAAGTTAAAACTATAGACTAATACATGTACAAACAAATAATCGTTTGACAAATAATTCTACTTTTGATTAATTCTAACCAACTAAACGATTTCTGAGAGCCTTTCTTAGCTTAACAAAGTCCCACACATCATTTGTACATTACAAAATGGCGACTTCATACCCGCATTTGAAGTATAAATTCAAGAAAATGAAAGTTAGGTAAAACTTGATGTGAACATACAGTGCAAGTATGTATTCATTTATTTCACAAATAGTACAACAGTCACAATACTACACCACGCATTTCAATTGTTATATTCTCTGTAAATCCGTGAGCGTATTCATAAACTATACAACCTTTGTCATAGATCTCATTTAGTCATAGGTCAATACTGATAAGCTACTATGTGTGTTACACCAACAGGAATAGTGTAATACATGTAGTTGTAAATATTAACTGAGTAGTTATTAACTAATTTACACTTTTGATGTGTATGTATTCTTAAGTCTTCTTCTTGTATTCTAGCTAACAGCTATTCATTTTGTAATCGATGTGCCACTAGCACCAAGTTTATCTAAAGAACGAACGCCTACAATTTCGTCGTTTTTTCGTTCACTAGTTTTAAGGAAAACTACGTTGCACGTAATATAATTAGTTTGAACGGTTGTTGTTACTAAATTCTATGTATGATGGATTTTGATGTATACTTGTTGAATAAAAACGTGATTGGTCTACTATTTACGTCACGTAGACTAGGAACAATTATTTCGCCGGAGTGGATTGAATAAAAGTTCAACTTTAGTTATTCTGAGGGCTGTTGTTAATTTCATTTTGTGAATATTCTGTGAACCGAACATGTCCTATGTACGCATTTTCGAAGGACGTTGTTACATGAACCGATTTATTCTGTTTGGTATGTGGTAATGATTATACGGTGCAGTTGAAAGTTGACCTCGGAATGGGAAACTCTTCTCACAATTTTTCTCAATGGGAATCCGATTTGTTACAACTTTTTACAGAGTAAGAAACCGTTTTCACTCTTTTTCACCAAATGTTCCATTTGCAGTGAGCTAACTGTTCACTTTCAACTGCATTGTACTGTACATGTAATTGTATTGGATAGTTGTGCGTGTTTTGTCAGAACGGCCGCCAAATCCTCACCGGTTCCACGTTCACAAGGGGTCACCGGGGGCGCGTAGGGCCCCCGTTGAGGTCCAGGGGCAAATAGTGCCGGTAGAAGATCTGGGAACATTGGAGCATAATTTCAACGTATTGTTGTACCTCGGACACTAACTCGGGTTTTATAGTTGATTTGATTTGATTTTAATTGATTACACAATAGCGGTACCTTTGGCGCCCTATTCCAGCGGATCACCGGTACGTTTGTAGGTTTGGTTGCCATTTATGTTATTTCATTTGTAAAAAAAAGTCTTAATTTTAGTTGACGATGTTATAGTCCGAGTAATTAGGACGCTTACTTATCGTATTTTAAAACATTTGGACATGATCTGGCGGTAGTGGTCCGAGGGACTTTGCGGAGTTCGTTTGTGAGGTTGGCGTAGCGTGTCTTTTTTCGGGTTTTTTTTCTCGCCTTCCATCGCTATATATTGGGTTTTAAGTCCCAGCCTGAGTCTGTGGGTTTCCCCCAAGATATTCTCTCTTGGGTTTTCCTCCCACCTCTAAAACTATACCTTCTACTAATTGAAGATGCAGGTCTAGATGGAAAACTGTTTAGCCCACGACTGCTGCACGATGGTCCTACGTATTCAGTGACAAGAAAAATGGATTAGTTGCCGATAAGGCATTGATCAGTTAGTTTATTGTGCCAATCCAATAATTTGTCTAAACGGACATGTACATCCTGTGGCCATACACTTTAGTCAGTGTAATAATTTATTATGAACATCGATTGAAATAATTTTCAAATTTGTCTTAATCAACGAAATTGGTTACAATTTACGTTCATGGCTCGCTCACACACTGCTTTGAAGATCTCTTGTGGGTACGGAGTGACGTAATACTAGGTGAGGTAGAATCATATAATTAAACGAGCTTCACAGAAGTGAAGTTTAATTGGGACGAAAGGATTACATGCCCGCCCTGTGGTAATCCCTCCGTACAGCAATACGGCTCACTAGAATCCCAATCAAACTTCACTTAATATGTGAAGCTCGGTAAATTTTAGGATTATATCGCATCATTCTCGAAATGTGTAACATCCACTAGGCTGAACCGTCAAAGGTTTTGAACGTAATTTTTCGCATTTTGAGTGGCGTTATTATATTAAAACGAAGAAGACGCATTAACGGCAAATAATCATGTGATGCCCTTAACGTATGACGTATCTGCGTAGGCGATCTGCGTATCTCGTTGTAGCTTTCCTGACCTTTTTGGTATGTACGCCTATCAGGTTAGTCGTCAACTCAGTTCTGCCAATATTATTGTTTTACTTTTGCTTTGTATAGGTCTAATCTCTTCAACTCCATCAACATAAACGTGTTGCACAACACAGCGATTGTTGTATGTAGCCTAATTCCTCATCATGGGTCACTACGAAGATTCGTTTTTACTTAGATTAATTATCAAGATTTAGATTTCATATTTCCAGTCAAGCTATTGAGCCTTAAAGAGGCATGTACCACGACAGTTCTGGCAAAGTAATAACCACGATGAAAATGGTAATTAAAGTACTTTCCTTATCCAAACTACGGTTTTGTTTTTGTTGTGGTTTATGATAAATTCCCCGGCACAACAGTGGAATCAAAACGGAAATAGAATATTACAACTTCAACGCCGGACGAGTAAAATGAATTATGAGGCCTGCACTTGCTTCCGGACCACTGATATGTAGCCACTTTCTTTTTACAAACTGAATTCAGCACGGTCACTGAGTATGAAATAATGCGTCAGTTGATGCTCATTGTATGATGAAGGAAACCGCCTATTAAATTTGTTTTATTGGTAAAATATAAATGCGATATTTAACACTAATTATATGAACCATCTGCAATGAATTCAGTCATAGGATGAGCTGGTATAAGTATAGACAAAATTGCTTAGCATGTCACATGATATTTTATTTGATAACCCTTGCTAAAACAATGAGATGTAGCATTAATCTGTGCTCGACTTAGTGGACCTTGTTGAAGATGCCAGATACTGCTCGACACCAAACGTAGTAGAATGTCTTCCATTAGCGGAAAACTCGTGAATTGTTATCTAGTTTTATCATGATCGTAGATTGCAGTGGTAATTTCATCGTAGAGTGCAGTTTAATTTGTTTTAGTCCTTCAAACCAAGTTGTGTAGCGGTTCTTTCCTCGCCTTCCACCACTATGACCCGGGTTCGAATCCGGCCTGGGCCAATATGTGGATTGGGTTTTCAGTCCCTGCCTGACTCCGTGGGTTTTTCCCCAGGATATTCTCCTGGGGTTTTCCTCCCACCTCTAAAACTGTAACTTCTTCACATTAATTGTTGAATGAAATAAAAAATTGTTGAATGAAATTTGTTCCCGCCGTGAATATGGCCATTGATGCTGGTACGGCGTTAAACCCTAAAAACTCACTCACTCACTCACTCAAACCAAGTTCTGCAGACTTGGCATTTTACCTCACTTTCAAATTTAATACGGCTAAAAAATAAAGCCCAAAGGGAAATATCCAATTTTCTTGGCCCTTGGCTATACAAAAGTACGCGGGGTGCAATGTGATTTTTTTTAGAACAACCAGGGGCCTCCATGGTACAACAAACCAAGTGTTCAACATGCACTAATCACCTTGCAGATTTTATATCACCGCATTGATTTGTGTAACGTTATTGACGATTGGAAATTTCTCAATGAGCCATTCAAAGTTTATTTTTCTATATAGGTCCAATGATTTCATGAACCTGCTAAACACGAAAAATTGCATTTCATGAAAATTCTTCCATGGCAAACAGTGTTACAGACTTTCACGTTGGAAATTGTTTGTGGCTGGTATTTAGCTGGTTTTTGCTAAGCATGAAAAGCACATAGAGTTTGTACTGGTAACCTGTTTTTATTGAGCAAGGACTTTTTGTGCTAAGCAAATTTGCAGCTCCATAAAAGTGGCACAGGAAGACGTACGTGGCACACCCAACCCCCAATGCCAAAGTCCGTCTGTCAACGAAAAATCTACCAAGTTGCACTGTCAAATACCAATTTTTATATTTTTTTTCCCGACGCCCATGCATATAAATCCGATAAGGGAAGACATTATTTTTGCAACTGAATACTTAACTAAATAACCGGCTGTAAAATTTACAAATTTTATTGTTAGAATACCTCACAAAGAAGCGGAGTGATATCGGCCTCGTCATGAGTGGTGCGCCGGATATTGATTAGCCCATATCAAGCCGGCAGTTCTGATTGGCCGGTCAAGCACCGCGTCATGACGTCATGCGTGTGTGATACACCGTGTAGTTTCGTGTGGCATCTATAGCAAAGTGATAGCGCTAATGAGATTCGTCTTCAGATTTATCATGGACAAACTTGGTTTATCAAAATATCATTGAAAATGTCAATAGCCTATGCTAAAGTATAACTTATTGAGATCTTGTAAAGCCGGGAAAAATTGTGAGCCCAAGCGATATCACTTCAACTTGCCCTACCCTCACCTCATACGTACATACGCCCACAGCATAGGCCCTACCCGTCAGGTGGTTATGGTTGAAACTTTTGCAAATAGTAGTATGCCTGTCCCCAGCCCGTTACAGCTTAGCAAAGAGTTTACAATAATTTTAAAGGACTCATTTCCCAAACCAATCTTACTGGTTTTGTCGGACCACGTCTAGAGAGGTACCATAGACCACATGCAGAAACCTTACTTCAATTTTGATGTAGGTCCGAGATGCTAGGTCTTAAATATTCAGATGCAATTTACTGGCATGTTCCCTTCAGCTAATTATTTATAAACACTACGTACTCAGTGTTGTCAACGAGAGATTATTAGAAAATATCGCTGGAGTGAAACAACCATGACATCTTGATTGATTGTTCTAAGTCGGGGACTATAACCTATATGGGCAAAATGTGTTAAATTTACATCGCGACGCAAATTCCATATTGAAACAATGTTCAGATGCTTTGTATAGTCAGAAGGTAAGTATGGAAGATACACATGGTCACAGCTGTTCCTTGCTCTATGGTCACAGCAAATAGGTACAGCCCTATAACGATTTCGACTAAGATACACTAAAAAACTACACAAAAAGACATTGTACACCTAACAATAACATAACTGTAGTTTTCAGGACCTATACATTAGGTACTTTTCTACTTTGAAAAATATTCTTTCTTTTTTGCAGCGTTAGCCGGTTTTGGGGTGTTTTCTTCAGGCAAACAAAAATGATGCGCCGGATAGTTGACCGTGACATGTCAGCGTATCTACGTACGTGTACCCTGTGGCTACGTATATACGCCTATCGTGTGTTATGTTTTGTGCCCGGCGTGTGCAGTGAACTTGTATTGGCTCATTGATGATGTGTACAGAATAAAGGCAAAGCCGGCTAACCTTTTACAAGAATCGAAATGTGTATTGTCATCGTCATGTCAATCTACTAAACACCCATTATGGAATATTGTGTTCACATTTTTATCAACAATTTGGGGTTCAAGGTTGTATAAAAAGAACAACGGAAAGTCCCCTTAAACTGTTTCTGCAAGCTCAATGTATTGATGCTGCATGCAATTCTGATTGTTGAATGAGATCCTAATCACTTGTAATCGAAACTTAGAGGTCGGTATTACTGGCAATCGAACTCTGTTCTGATGCGTTTTATCATTCATAATACACAGGACGAAGGAATGGGTGAACTTGATATTTCCGAAACCCTAACATCATAAATGGTGTGTACGCCCATGCGCGCGTATACACTCAGATTGTACAATGTACATGTACCTTAGATAAAGCATGCACATGTACATGTACATGTTTAATTACATGTACATTTTTAACAGATATTTGGCTCTGCGATGGCAAAGCCAAATGTATACGCTGACTATGTGCCAAATGTTATGCTTTTATTATCAAGTAAACAATTCTATAACTGTGCACCACTGATCTGCCTGACTACACATCTCTCATTGTTAGTCATTTAACCCATACCGTGAAGCGAAAGTCTCAAGTTCAATTTATATAATCGTAATTGTTGGGACACAAGTCATGCGCAGCACCAAAACACACACACACACCCTTAGCACTGTCTACGATGGGGATAAACTCATCAATCGCAGAAAACAACAATTAAGTTAGTTTCCGTCTGCAATCGGAGTATATAATAATTGTTTATCCCACCTGCAATAGTTATAGATGCGTTCACACGAATGTCGTCACAATAGTTACTGGGTTTATTGACCTTTGATACCCAAAGTAATGATCCAAAACAACCCGAACGACACAACTAAATTTAATCGCATTCAGACTTTTACATCTCCATATTGACGGGAGAGGTAGTCTGATTGACTGGCTTAATTTAGGTATAGGATACACCATTTGCAGATAGACCTATTTACTACCGAAGTATTAAGAAATATCTTACTTATTTGAAAGTAAATAATGATTCTAGGCATCCGACAAAATGATTGCTCTAGATATTCGGTATTTATTGCGAAAAATTGAATTTTATAAAACAGAATTCGTGACGGACGGCGATCGCGAAAAAATCCAATAATAAAATAAAAATAAATGCCCGACGCCGGTTAAAAACAAATGCTGTTTTTCTTACTTTTCTCGGCATCCATGATTGTAAAACTTCGGACAGGTAATTTAAATGATATTTATTATAAAATATAACCCCCCCCCCCCAAAAAAAAAAAAAAAAAAATCCACCCATTCGTGATAATTCAAGCAATTACCAATGGTGTATCCTACCTTTAAAGTAAAGCGTTAGTAGTGAGTTAAACGTATTAAAGAAAAGCTATTTGTTTTATTAAATAAAGAAATTAACTAGGGTGGGGCTTGAACCATCTACCTCCGAATTGCTATTCCTATGCTCTACTGAGGAACTGCCAACAAAGGGCTGGATAGCTCAGTTGATATGAGCACTGTAGCGGCAATCCGACTGGTCGCTGGTTCTAGCCTTCCTTTAATTTTTTTGTTCAATTTTCAAAATACTATTACCTGCACCTAGTCAAGTTTACCTTGTACATGTAGTTCATTTAAAATGTTATGAATAAAACCCCTACAGGTGTTTGAATGACAATAATGACCTAGAGGCACAGCGGGCATCGGGGCCTAGCGCAGCCTAAAACATCAATCTTGTTTGTCTAAGATCGTAGTTATGTGACAATAACCTCTGACAAATGGATTTCGTTAATTTTAAACAAGACATTCACGACAATAACATTGAACATAAATGAATTACCCATCTTTAATTTGATAATCCGAATACTATACTACAAAATTTGATCCATATTTCAATAAATCAGCCAAAAATATCGAAATATCAAGAACGTTTTGGGTCGAAAATTTGAAACTCATCTCTCCAATCACTACTGACGTGACGTGCATACATTTCGGATAAATATACAATTATTTTATATACTTTCTGAACGACAGAACAATAACTTGAGCCTAAGAATACTGAAATCTAAGATAATTTCCTCCCAGTATTGTAAAAAGTTGTAGGCGTCCGACAGAGATAAAATAGTCCGACCAAGCTGAAAGAACGGGAAATGTATTGCGCATGCGCAGTTACTCTTCACCATGGCGGCTGATTGGAAGGTAGGCTGTTTCACCTAAAAATGACCTGAAATCTCACTTTTTGGAAAATTGTAGACAAAATCGTTTCGCACAGTTGTAGATCAGTGTTTGTGGAGTGAAAAGATGTAGTTATCTTTTTCGTGTGTGTTATGGAAAGGGTTAAATGTTCACCAATCTTCCAGTACGTAACTCGTTGTGGTGGCTAAACAACGTAGGAACTATAGAACGCAATGCAAGTTGGTCGTACCACCTGAAATTGGCTGCAAATGTCGCCATTGTTTGTGGATTTCAACGCATTCTGAATTTAGCTGTTCCGTTTGTGTGTTGGCCACGTGAACGTGTGATCAAAGTAAACAAAAACTGCCCCCTTGTTTGCTTCTACCGTTTAATATTATCGTTGGTTTTATCATCAATCAGTGGTTGTAAATGATGAACTAAACTTTTTGAACTTGTCTTGTGCATGTTAATAATATTAATATGTTTGTGTTCATTCGTGCTTGGCATGGAAATCAGACTCCTTTAAAAATCGGACTTTTTTTTCCTATTATTGGTTAACCCTCTCACGTGACAGGTCACGCTCTTAATTATCTCCACCTAAGCATGCGCAATATTCTACCGATTTTATGGAGTCTGAAATTCACGCTGTCGCTAGGCTACACCGCACCGGCTTTAGCCTTAGTTTTATTTTAATGCATGTTGTTGCCATAGTGAATATAGCAAAATATATGTACACACTTATTGTTTTTGTGCATTTATTTTTGGTATAGTCTAAAAAATAAAAAAAATCTGGTTTTATTTTCTACTTGATTTTTCTTTACTTTTCTTTACTTTTCATAATTAATAATATTAATACACCAATTCACATCTGATTTATGCATGTGCATGCGTTTAAATTTGTTTTTCGAACAATGAATTACGGTTTACATGTATCATGTGATCACTTGCTTCGTACTTAAATTTGCACTTTTAACAAATATAATTGTATTATTTGTTTGCATGTTTTTTAATAGCAAAGGCTATGAATGTCGAACCATTTTTCAAAGCCTGCTTCAGCAATTTGTCGACGTTAGAGGTTACACATCTCATTGACATTGCTCTATATTTGTCACCGTAAGTTATTTTCTTTTTAATTTCCTGCATTTGTTTATTTGTTTATTGTTGAAATCATTGTTTTGGGAAGTCAAGGTCAAAATTAGCTTTGTTCTCTTAACCCTCCCTCTATGAGGGCAATTAACTGTATGGCAGCGAAACACCGCTATAACGAACATTGGGCTATACCAAACAACACCACCCTTGGCTCCCATTTCTTGTGTAAAAAAATACCGAACACCGATTAAAAAGGAAATGTCAACGGAATAACAAAATCTACTATCCTTGGCGGGATTGTTGTGTCCAAACACACCAAAGATTGTTGTGGAAAATATGTCAAATGGTATTTGGGCCGTTTTAAATTCCCAATCGACGACCGGTGCTTTATGTTAAAGAATGACGGGTGGCTACTAGGTCGGACACCGTCTTGAAAAATAGGCACCTGATGGACCGGCGGCTGAAAATTGATATACCGAACAATCGTAATCGTTATACCAAACAAAATCTGTGGATCCTGTGATGTTCGTTATAGCGGCGTTACACTGTACTTGCAAAATCACTCCAGCAACGCTACATTGGAGGATTCTTTGCACCTACAATGAAGAGCGCTTCTGTAGTTATTAAATGGGCATACACGCTGTATGGCTTTGCTTACACAGTGTAATACACCGTAGCCTCATAGCATGACCCAGTTGACCTTAGTTTTATATGGCATTCCTTGGAGAGAATTGGAGAGCCATAGAATATCCAACTAAAAGGAAAAAATATCCCCATGTATGTTTTCTTTTTATGTTGTCCCTTTCCCTCCACAGGATGTGGAGTCAAAGGTCAGGGAAGAGCTTGCCGATGATCGTAATATCTTTTGTACTGATGAGATTGGAGTGAGTGGTGAAGATAGGAAAGTAAGAAAAAATAGTAAATGACCTCAGTTCAAATAAGGTCAAAGGTCATCGAGGTACTCGCCGAATTGAAAGAGGATGCCAAGTTATGGAAGCGTTGTACCAAAACACAATCTGCCTTGATGCCATTGAGAACAAAAAGTGGCTTTGGGGGGGAAAAGAAATTTGTTTTTGTATAAATTCCTAAGTGCTTTTCTTTTTTTTCCTTTGGTTTAGATGGTTAAGAAGCGATCAACTCGCAAGCAGTTCCAGGATTTGTCATTCAAAGATTCGGGCAAAAGAGGCGTAGAGCGAGTACTTGTGAATAGGAATCCTGAGACACAGAAAGGACAGGAATCCCAGAATGCATTGCACACTTCACAGCAAGGGGATGGTGAGAGGAAAGTGAGGAACTCTGTGCAAGACGTTAAACCAGCAGCAAAACGGACGGAAACTAGTGGTTTAGAACGGGAACCAGTGATGACACAGCAGCAAGGAATGGTTAAAAACACAGGGGAACCAGTGAAAAGAACAGCTCTTAAGACTGGCACCTCGGCAAAAACACAAATCATTAAACAGTTGATGAAATCATCGTCAAAACTAACGGCGCGTAAAACGGGCCTGAATGCCAATAGTTTGCAATTACCAAAAGGAAAGGGGAATTTTAATATCCGCAAACGGCCTGCGTTACCAGTCAAATTTGATTTTCGTAGGTCCAGTCAGGTGGAAGTGTCGAAGCGACAGTTTGCTGCCCGGAAGTCGTGTCCTGTCCAAACAAATAATACCGATAGTCATTCCCATGATGTACAGCATAACGATGAAACATTGAGTACAACTGTTCTTAAAACAGAACCAGTACAGACTGGTTTACAATCAAATGAGCAATGGAAAGGTAGTATGGCTAACCAACCTGTCGAAACGCCAAAACGCCAAAAAACTGCTCGGAAATCATGTCAAACACCAAAGAATGCAACCAATAAGGCCACTAGTCCAGAGGGCTCACACAAAAAACCACATCAGGTTCGATTTGCAAACAACAATAGAACAGGAAAGACAAAGTCTAATCAAGACAGAAAACTGATCTTTGATCTCAACAAGAGTCGTAAACGCAATGCCGCTGTAGTGGCAGAAACTTTACCAGTCACTAAGAAACTAAAAACGGCGTCGACGACGATACCGCCAGTCATCCAACGAGCAATCATGCTTGGTTTGGTTACGCCATCATCATTTCGCCCTGGAATGAAAGCAGGAAGTCCAGTTGATGTCGAAACAATCTTGTCTGACAAACACACTCAACAACTAGAACACAACTCGTCTCAAACTAATTCCTCGAAAGACGTTGCAGCCACTGTTATACATCACAACGCATTAACAGACCAAGTTAAGCAAATGAGTCAATCAGGAACGACGGACACCAACCTGATGGAATCACGCCATTCATCCCAAGTCGATAGCCAAGACATTTTCATGGATGATCCTCCTCAGCTGATCAGTAAAAAAGATCTTGAAGCTCAAGACATGAGAGGTGGTGATGGAACACCAGAATTAGAAAACAGATCACCTCCCGATATCACCTCGGTGGAACCAATGCACCAAACACTGCCCCCTAGTGTTGAGATACAGTCAACCGATCGTGATAACTCAACCCCAATACCAGGCACGACGGCGTCATCATGCAATCCACGCCACACCCTAGCTGCAGATTTCCCAGTGGGCGCGGCTGGATCAGCCACACCCGATTCATCAGCCACAGAAAGCTGTCCATCTGATATCAAGAAGAAAAAACGCCCACGTACACACACGCACTTTGGTATGAAGCGACATCGTGTAGGGCGGGGATTTAGTAAAATGAACAGCTATGATTCTGGTAAGTTTCAACGCAGTGCAAAAGTTTCTCTTGTAAAATTGTACTAAAATACCTAATCTTCCATGAATGAAAAAATTAAGAGACCATTACTTCAGACCTATATAGCAAAGTTGGTAGAGCTCTATTTTCGTGTTTTAGTGGTCAGAAGTTTGAATCCCTCACCGGTCAACTTCTTTATTCAAGAGACCATTACTTCAGACCTATATAGCAAAGTTGGTAGAGCTCTAGTTTCGTGTTTTAGTGGTCAGAAGTTTAAATCCCTCACCAGTCAACTTCTTTATTCAAGAGACCATTGCCTCAGACCTATAGCAAAGTTGGTAGAGCTCTAGTTTTGTGTTTTAGTGGTCAGAAGTTTGAATCCCTCACCAGTAAACTTCTTTATTCAACCATAAATTGGTAATTCAGTATTGAACACCTGTTGACATAATTGGATATTTATGTTACCTATGATTGTGCTTGTGTTTTTCTGCAGACTCAACAGACGTCGTAAGTGAAGCAGGGAGTGAAACCCAACCACCAAGTCGGACCAATAACGGATCCAGTAGTACCTCCCCACCGGCCAGCTTGGATTCGGAAGTCGACTATTTGGCTCAGGGTAAACACATTTTTGTCCCTAAACTGTTTGTTATTTTGTAATTCTAAAGTTCCTATACAATAAAAAGTCCTTTAATTAACCCTAACCCTCTAGGGCATTTTTGCTAGAAACCCTGCCAGATGCAACAGATTGCATACTTTGTCACATTGACTTGTGTGCAGAGTCCAGCAAGGTCAAGAAGTCACTACAGATGCACTGTGCTGGATCTGGCAGGGTTAGGGTTAAAGGTTCCAGAGTAATACTTAAAAGTTTAAAAAGAATGAAGTTCAAATTGGACTTTAGTTGAAATTAAAATTGTAGGCGGTGTCAAGTTACCAGTAACTGGTTATGCGGGAAAATATTAAGAAGTTGTTTTGTTTGTTCAAGATCTTTTGTTTGTTTGTTTACAGGAAATCTTATGGAACACAACAATAGCAGTCACCATCTTCAGGTGAGTTGGTATGACGTCGAGACACCAAGTCTAACAAGTTTCATCAGTGGATATAGAATTGGACAAAATAAATCTCAAGTCAGTTAATACCTAACACCATCTAAAGCCGTCGTATTCTGCCGATTTGTTTAAAGCTTCAGATACAGATCATACTGTTCTGAGTTAATTTATACATATATCAACCGTTATTAACATTTTCATTTCTCAGAATATAACACACTAAAACCTTTTCATTTTCATGTTCGAACCCTGCTTTGGTTAATTTTAACTGACACTTGTATCGCGTCTTGTTATCTTCTTAAGTCTGAGCTACCTCTTTGCTGTTGTCGTATGGAACAAACAGGTCCTTCATCTATCAACTCATCCACGTGTCGAGCATTGGAGGTCATAGACAGCGAGGTATGTGCAAGAAGAAGCCCTTTAGAGGAGTCCTCTTGAAATACCAAGAATAAGCCTGAGATGAAGGACAATGTCTGCTTGTTTCCCGTAGCAAAGCACACATGTAAATAAAGTGCGACACCGTTTAATCTTAGGGCTATGTGAGTCATGACTGATAAATGAATTCTACTTTAAACCATAACCTGCATTTTAATGTAGGTTTCAATGTGATTTAAGATGTATAACAATCTTCTGTTTTACCATAATAAATTACTTTAAACCTTTTTGGTAATCCCAGTACCTTTTCTTGTGCATCTTAGGGCATTTGCATCTTAGGGCTGTATCACCTTAAAATTCATCTTTTGTGTGCATTTTGGTTTCAGCTTGTCGAGTGTAAGAATAAGATCAACACAGGCAAGCTACATCGTCCATCCTCTAGAGTTCCTTATGGTGCCTTCTGCCTGGACCATCGGTGAGCAATAGCTATATGTAATACAAGCCATAGTGTCCATCTCGTTTGGCTACTATGGCAAAAACTGTATAGAACTATCAACTATGTTTGTGTACCTTAGTATGATAAGAACTACCCAGTGTTCAACTCTTTGTTTTAAGACTGCTTAAAGATGGTGTCTCATGGAGCTGGTTTGGTTTCAAATGTCGCATGAGACACTATAGCCTTGTAATGACTATACCCTGCACGATATGAGACCGAGGGACTCCTCTCTTAGTCCCCCATACCTATACACTCTCTAGACTATTGTTACCTAACACCCCCCTCCCCCTAAAAAAAATCATGAAGTGGTTTAAAATCCTTTGTGTGTTTAAGCGTGTTACTCTTTCTACTCCTGAGTGCAGGTAAATGTTGCGCGCGCATTAATCTCAGTACAAGAGTCTACTCCTGGTCTGACCGAGAGTACAATCTTATTACTAACCTAGGAGTCATTCTCCTGCCGTTTGTGAGCTCAGGAGTATACTTGTGTGCTTGAACGCACCCATAATGTGCTGGGTAAAATACACAAAAAATCCTTGATACTCCATCACAGTACAAATGTGAATTTAATTGTTATTTTTTAGAACTCTGATGACTGAACACAAGTGCTGCCCTGGGTGTGGTTGCTTCTGTACAATGGTAAGAAATCTACATTTCTTGTTTTTAATTCATAAAATCAATCTCTAACATAACTAATAGTGATACAAGATTCGTGATGGCATAATTAGTACAAATGACATGGTAATGTATTAAAGCAAACTTTTATTTTGGTAAAGGTTTGAGATACCAAACTTTTAAATTAAACTTAAAGCTAACCCCTGTAAGTTATGTATAGAGAACTTTTCTCACTCTTGCAAAATCTAACACCAATTGGTAAACTCTACACTCAAGCTGTTGGACTCTGATTATGGTGGTATGCCCGACTCCATGTAAAGCATAATCAGTTTACTAGTGCAGTACTTACTCCAAAAGATTCCAACAAAATATACTGTTGGATTTTGAAGGGTTGGGGTAGTTAGGATAATGAAATAGCCTTAACATTAGCTTCAATGGCTGTTATATTCATCCAAAAAGCAATCTGAATATTACAAGATTAATTTGTACAGATTAATGTTTTTCCAATTATTCTTATCGTGTTAAGGGAATAGTAGTTGTCTGTAACCATGAAGATAAGGACCGGAAATCTCACTATTTTCATCGAGAGTGTATCATGGATCTGGCAGGCGCCCTCTATTGTCCACACTGTGGCAACACTTCGGAACTACGCGAAATCACCATCCCGTCCAATGGGAACATGGCCACGCTTCGCAAGATACCAAAGTCTATGATCCTTAGTGGTGTGGTGAGATTACCAAAGTCGCTGCTTGGAAAATTGACCAGTTGCCATGACGACGAAAGATTAGAAGAAACGGAGGTGAAGGAAACTGAGAAGGAAAGTGCTGAACATGGACCAAGGTAAGAGCCAAACCAAGATTGTCTCTACGTCTTGAATCAAAATTAAGAGTTGATCATCATTAAAATCATGGTGAATCTTAAGTACAGAAATAAATACTCTTCAATAAAACAAAAAACCACGATAAGACCTATTACTGTAAAATCTGTATTTTTTTAAATTTAACCCAGTAATACATGCACAATAATATTGAACAACTTCTTCAATATTATTTTTCACTAAATATTGTTTCATTATTTACATCAATCCTGTATTTTTAGGGCCAAAATGAGCATTACTAAGACGGACAATCGTGAGCAACCGAAAGAAGAGCAAAGCTATCCAGACGTACCGTCTAAGAGCATCACCTTAAAATCAGGAACAACCCTTACCTCAAGTAAGCCTGGGGCTGATTTAACGAAAAACTAAGATTAATCTTAAGAAGTCTAACTCCTCCTAACTTGCATTGGATCTATTTAGCAAGTTAAGATGAGTTAGTCTTCCTAAGATTGCTCTTATCATTAGTGAATTCGGCCCCAGTTTATTTTACCTCACCAATTATTTATAAAGTCTATATTTTTTCACTTTGCACTTTTAAAACTTTTTTGTACTGGAGGAAAAGACAGAAGCTTTTGTAATCACAAGTCAATCACAAGTCGACCAGTCCCTAGTCAACCAGTCCCATGTCAACTCACAAGCTATTTAAATAAACTTAGTTGACAGCATTCCTTTGTCATTGTTTCTCTTGATACTTCCTTATCAGAGCAATTACAGCCTGGACTTAAACGAGATGTGCTAGAAGCAGCCATGGAATATCTGAACGCAGAATCGTAAGTTTATATCAACACTTTCAAATTTCTGATTTATCCATTCCGTGACACTTAGCAAAGTTAGTAACCATAATAATTTAGGGCATTGACTGCTCTTCATACATAAATCTTTACCAAAGTTTTTATCATTTTCATCTATATGCATAACGAGTAATTTTGAATCCAATTTTTGTATCAACATTTTGTATTCACTCACGGTTTGTTTTGTTTTTGTTCAGACCAAAACGAATCCGGTTCTTCCCCAAGAATATGTACACAGCAGCCTCCCAAGGAGAAATGGGGAAAGTACTTCAGATGCTTGGTAAGATCATAGCAAGATGCTAATGTTGATAACCTGTTTATTGTGGCCACCTGTTCATTGTGGCCCCCTGTTCATTGTGGCCCCCTGTTCATTGTGGCCCCCTGTCCATTGTAGCCACCTCCTAATTGTACACACCTTTACATTTGTGGTCCCTGTCAATTTTTGGTCACTACCCTTAAACATGTTTATACAAATCTCAAAAATGAAACCATTCTTTGTATTTTTATATATATTTTAATATATTTGTTTTACAGCGGAAGGTTTTGACCCCAATTATCGCTTCCCCAGCCACAATCAGGAAACTGCTTTACATCCCACTGCAGCAGCGGGTCATTTGGAGATCATTGTAATGCTACTACAGGCCGGGGCTAATATGGATGCTGAAGATGAAGATCATAAAACACCATTGGTATGCACACTGTCATGTATAAATAACTGGGTTGGGCTAGGCTAAACTGGGATAGACTGGGTGACTAAGTTGGTTTTGCTATAACTGGTGTGGGTATAAATGGGTTACTTCAGGTTGGGTTTGGTGTGATCAGCCTGTGGGAAGTTGAGGATGGAGATCATAGTATACCATTGGTATAGATATAGAGGATACAAATCTATGTTCGTCTGGGTTCAACTGGGTGAATGACTTGATTTGGGTATGAATGATGTACATGTAGGTATAGATGGGTTACTTTGGCTTGAACAGGCTGGAATGGAAGTTGAGGATAAAGATAAAAACACTTTTAGTAGAGATGCATGTTGGTTAATAACTGGGTTGGGTTGGGCTAAACTGGGTAGTTGACTTGATCTTGGTATGGGTAGGTTGGGTGTGGATGGGTTTGTTTGATAATTAAGACTCAACTTGTATATTCTTGACTGGGTAGTGGGTTTAAGTTGGGCTAATGTGGATTAAAAATGGCATGTGATAGATTGGGCTGTACTGGGCCGTATTGGGGTAGATTTTGTTAGGTCAGATTTGATTTGATCTTGATGATTAAGGCTCAGCAGATTATATTCTTGGCTTGGTAGTTAATAAATGAATCTCCAATGTAATATTTTGATGGCAGCACCTGACGGTTGTGAATGGTCATAATGAATGCATGCGATGTCTGATCAAGAACGGTGCTGTTGTACAACACAAGGTAAACGTCAATTTCTCATTTCTTTCCAACAACAAGCATACTGTACATTCTATCACCATAATGGCAAACATTTCCAAATCCTAAAAAAAAAAAAAATGTGTGTCGCCTAATATTCAAATTGGTATCTTCTCTGTAAGATATTCTTATTATTTTTATGTCTACTTTTGTATTACTTGATTATTTTGTATTGATTTTTGTTTTTTATTATTTATTTAAATGTAATTTGAGGGCCTCCTTTTGAAAGCATTGTTTAAAACTGAAATGGACTACATTCTTTTCTCTACAGCCCCTCCTTTCAGCATATGAGTGAACAGCAATGATGCCACTTATCTCCAGACAAATACTAGAAAATCCTGTCGTTAAAATGTTATTGCCTTTTTTCCTAATCTGAAAAATTAAAAGTTTGTAAACGTTTCTACAATTTTTGAATTGTAGAAACATCTAAGCTTCTGTTAATAACCTTGTAAACACAGCTGTATGTACCCCATAAAATGGTGACTTTACATCGCCTTCAAGATTCTTGTTTAATAATAAGACTGTTTGATACGTTACTTTGATCATCAGTTGCTATGTATTTGCACAGGATGATGAAGGAATGACCATTTTACATCTTGCTGCTAAAGGGGGCAATTTAGAAGCTGTTAAGTACATCATGAACCTCGGGAAAATCAACTCCAATGCCCAGGTTTGTATCCATTGTACATTGACACTAAAAACATGCTTCATATGGATTGTAATCTCACCAGATAAATACTGTGGATCAAAGTTTGTTAGTTTCAACCCAAATAATTTCTATAATTTTTTACGGTTTTATTTACCTCTACAAATAATTTGTTTTTCTCTTAACTGAACCTGTTCTATTTTCAAGTGTTTGAAGAATTCAGATTTCAGTTCCAAATTTCAAGAAACTAAACTTACAAAAGGTTGTATTTTGTGCTTCATTTACAAGACTGTTTTAAACTACCTCGATCATAATCTAGTTAGTATCTCAAACTTGTCGGTACTAATTGTCATATTAATTCAATATTTGTAGCAAACTGGAATCAATTTGATAACTAATTTAAATTAAATAGAGGTATTTTTTCAAAGCCGACAAACGTGATTTATTTTAGTTTAATTTTAACAATTTAGGATATATACGTGATTTTTCTGACCTTTTTCTTTTGTTTGATTGGCTGTTGCCCAGGACGACGGTGGTTGGACACCAATTATCTGGGCTGCGGAATATAAACAAATACATGTGGTCAAGTATCTGATTGAACGAGGGGCTGATCCCAACATCAGAGACAAGGTATGCTTGACCTTTGACTGCTGACCCTAACTCCCTAGGCATGGTCACTAGAAAATGTCCTGAATCTCCCAAAATCCTCCACTTTGCAGGCATCATCTTCACAAATCAATCACAAATCAATCACAAATCAATCACAAATCAATCAAAAATCAATCACAAATCAATCACAAATCAATCACAAGTCAATCACAAGTCAATCACAAATCAATCGCAAATTAATCACAAGTCAATCACAAGTCAATCACAATTCAATCACAAATCAATCACAAATCAATCACAAATCAATCACAAGTTATCACAAATCAATCACAAGTTAATCACAAGTTATCACAAGTAGATAATACTTCCACATCCTTCAACCTGTTTTTATTTGACACTTGTATTTCAAGTTATAATTCCTTTGTTGCAATTATCTTGAAACCAATCTTTCAACGTCTTCCTACAGGAGGGTAATTCAGGTCTTCACTGGGCCGTCTTCTCAGGTTCTGAAGATGTAGCAGAAATCTTTCTCAATAGACACAGTGATGTCCATGTACCCAACGTTCATGGAGACACACCGCTGTAAGTCTAGCAAGAACAAAATGTACCTTACAGCATGTCTAGAATACCTACAAGTGTTTTTTTCCTGTAATAATCCATTAATGCTTGGTTTAAAAAACACAAAAGTACAAAATATTTGAGTTAGTTTTGCTATCGAAATAAATTAGTACCTAGAATTTATTTTTTGTATTTATTTTGCCAGACACATTGCCTCCAGAGAGAATAACTATGGCTGTGTCACGTAAGTATTTCTTTATTTTTCATCCAACTTAATGTTGATTTAAGTAAAACCAGTTATTGTGTCATAAATTTGGACTACAGATTCAAATTGAAATACTACCCTTTACTTTTAAATGAATCTTAACCAGTTTGCATCAAATGACGTGTTTTCACAACAAAGTTTTTCTAGAATTCAATGACGGATAAACACGCCATAACGGATAAACACGCCACGAGTCAGTGATCGGCCTCTAACCAAGCGAGATTGGAAATATCAGGGTGTGCTACCTACAGATGCCTAAATCTATCTCGGATCGAGGTTCATGAAAAACGATCCCGCACCTGGGGCCCGGTCAATGTCAAAATAATCCCAGCGCGAACTGGTTAATGTCAAAATTTCTATGGTGTGAATCAAGATTTCCATGGTGTGAATCAAGATTTCCACGGTGTGAATCGAGATTTCCATGAATCAAGATGCATATTTGTTTCTTCTGTAGCATGCTGCTCCTTCGCAATGCCAACATTTCAGTGATCAATCAGGAAGAAGAGACACCGTTAGATTGCGCTAAGCCCAACTCGGATGTTGCCTTGGCATTACAGGTCAATGAGAAGATGAAACTTGCCACCAGAAATCGGGCAATCAGGACCGAAAAGATCATCAGTCGGTAAGAATCAGAAGCTGAAAGAAAATTATTCTCACTTTTTTGATATTTTGAAAAACCATAGGGTCTAACTTTTTTACATATTTTCCTTTTCTTTTTTAATTTTTCCTTTATTTTCCTATTTTTCCTTTATTTTCCTGCCACCATTCCAATGAAATGCTCTCAGTGATGATCTTATACTAGTCAGGGGTGTTAGCGCACTATAGGGGCTGTTTGGTTCAAATTCTTCCAAAAGCACCAAATTTGGCCCAGATGCTGTTCATAGCTTACCTTTTCGATTTTTGCCGGCCGCCAAGACGGGCGCCCCACGGGGCGGCCATTTTGGCCAAAATCCAATATGGCCGACATCCGGGTCAGAGGTCAATCGCAGTGAAGAAATTAAAAGAGCCAGAATCATAAATGATACATTTTTTTAGGGGTTTTCGGGGTTGGAGAATCTGATTCTGATGTTATTTTAATGATTTGAGGTCAACTTTATCCCACAAAGTCATCGTAAAGGTCATTATGAGGTCAAACCTGTTGTTTCTGGTACGCATCATCCCAGATCCCTAAAAAAAAACTTTCCCTTATATTTGATGTATGTTGGGTGATGCAGAGCCCCTCCCAGTACAAAGTTTTAAGAATTGGTCACACCCCCCCTTAAAAATGGTATTGGCCACCCCCCTTAAAAATGGTATTGGCCATTATTGTTACATACATGTTGGTAGTTCCCATCATTTGTTTCAGCTGTTCACTTTATCATTTACATGTACTGGAGTGTGGTAAAAAATTGATAACTGGCATGACGGGAGTAGATCTAATTGTGAAAGGTAAATTGTGTTTATTGGGAAGCAGCGTAATCATACATGTCACTCAAGGTTTTTTAATTTTTAGAGCGATTCTCGGTCACCTGGGAAGTGGCTGGTCTACAGAGATAAATCTGCATAATTTATTGTGTGCTGGTATGCCAGCAGTGTGGTTGTGTAACTATCCCGCCCGTGTGTTTATATCGAAAGACATATCGGAGTTTCTTAACCCCCGCAACCACGACATTAAAACACCTTGCCTTTACCTCCTACCGAAAGTTCACAAAAAAGTACCAGAAGGAACACGGTTCGTGGGGAGGCCAATCATTAGTGGTTGCGGAGGACCGACTCAATCCATATCCAAATACATGGACTATTTCTTGCTCCCAATTGTCAAACAGCAAAGCACATACACACGCGATTCTGGGCATGTGCTTGAAAAACTAAATAACCTGACATTGGAGCAAGATAACTTATTGATAACACTGGATATAGTATCCATGTACACTAACTGCCCACAAGATGAGGCAATTGAATCAGTTTGTGACGCACTTGCAATGGCCGATGACAGACTATACGCAATACCCAAGTCCACAACAGACCACGCGCGACGTCTCCTTGAACTCATTATGCGTCGAAACACGTTTGAATTTAATGGCAAGTTTTTCAGACAAAAAATTGGCGTGGCCATGGGCAGCGAATGCAGTCCGGAGATTTGTGACATAACTCTATTCAAATACGAACAAGACAAAATCCTCCCTCACAATCCCTCAATTGTGAGCTACATGAGATATAGAGACGATGTTCTTATAATCTTTAACGGAAATGAAAAGCAGGCTGCTGACCTAGTGCAATCACTTAATAAAGTTCACGTCTGAGATCTCGCACCGCCAAGTCACTTTTCTCGACCTTATTATCTACAAAGGCGAACGATTCATACATGAAGGGATATTGGATACTCGAGTCGCTACCAACAAAACTGATACATTTTAGTACCTAGCTCGAGATTCAGCACACCCTAAGTCGGTATTTGGCGGATTAATCAAGGGCGAAGTGACCAGATACAAACGTATATGTACCCATTCAAAAGACTTTGAGGAGAGGGTTGAATTCTTCAAAGACAAACTTCAAAAGCGCGGATACACAAACGAAGACCTAGCTCTCCTTTCTCGAAGGGGAAAGACTCCCGCGGACCCTAAGCGTGAAAACAACAAAAACAATATCCCACTGGTGTTCGTCCTACCATACTACCCACATGTCGCGCACCCAGCCCTGAAACGGGCTATCCTCAAACACTGGCCCTTGATTAGCGAAAACGAATATCTGAATAGGCTATTTGATACCCAACCCATCCTGGCATACAAACGGCACAAAAACATAAAAGATGAACTTGTTCGATCTAGGACTAAAGCATCTCCACAATCCAACCAAGAGGAACAAAATCTTGATGAGGAGAATCTGCAAATTCTTTTGGAACTATTGAAAGAACAAAACAATGATCAAAGAAATGGATCTCAAGACTAAAACAAAATAAATAAGTCAAACCCCCCACTTGTCCTTGCCATGCGTCATATAAACCGACACACAAATAAAAACAAGGAAAGCAAAATGTATTTGCCCGTCCACGAACTCCAACCACGGACTGTCATCTAGCAGAGATAATGTGGCTAAAACTGACCCCCAGATGCGTGTCTTACGGGGGAAAAAAAGGAAAAAAAGAGTTAAAAATCACGCTCTGGAGAGACCAGTCAAACAACCACTTTCTAGCATACCCACTAGTTAACGTACAATTACAGATTTATCTTCGGCAGAACAGTCACAAATACAATCCATAATGATACTTGTCAGCAGAACCTTTTCCGCGTCTCAAAAAAATAACGAAAAGAACGGAGGGGTTCTGTTGAAACTTGTACACGAAACACCCCCCCCCCCCCCTCCCCATTCCTACAGACTGCAATCTCGCAGAAAAAAGTGGCCTGAACTGACCTCCCATGAAGCGTATATCACTAGAAAAAAAACTTAAATTAGGAATTACGCTCTGGGCGGGATAGTTACGCAACCACACTGCTGGCATACCAGCACCCAATAAATCATGCAGATTTATCTCTGTAGACCAGCCACTACCTAAAATCCAATGATACCTTACGCAGCAGAACTGCTTCAGCATCTCCAAAAAAAATAACGAAAACGATGAGAAAAAGTTCTGACTTGTGCAAACTCCCATAAACACCCTCCCCTTCCCACATAGAATGAGTTCTGATTCACTGCAGCTTACTCTAGAATTGATTAAAAAAAACACTGATCATTCCTTGAAGTATGCCTGCATAAACCGGTTTCTCTGTGCTATACCTTCTTGCAAAAGCACTCCATTATAATTAAAAAACCTAATAGCCTCACAGAAAAAGAAAGAAAATTCCACAAAACCCAGTATTACACGTCCTTCACGTTAATGTCCTTCCCAGGTGACCGAGAATCGCTCTAAAAATTTAAAAACCTTGAGTGACATGTATGATTACGCTGCTTCCCAATAAACACAACAAAACACTGGATTTGACCCCAAAATATAATTTTCGGTAATTTTGAGGGGTCAACGTGCCCTCAAATCATTGAAATAACGTCAGAATCAGATTCCCCAACCCCTAAAACCCCTAAAAAAATGTATCATATATGATTCTGGCTCTTTTAATTTCTTCACTGCGATTGACCTCTGACCCAGATGTCGGCCATATTGGATTTGTCCAATATGGCCGCCCCAGAGGGCGCCCATCTTGGCGGCCGGCAAAAATCGGAAAGGTATGGTATGGGCAGCATCTGGGCCAAATTTGGTGCTTTTGGAAGAATCTGAACCAAAATATCCCTAACACCCCTGACTATACCTCTTTTTCCACTGTAAATCTTCTCCCTGACTTCCCATTTTTCCTATTTTGCCTAGTGACATAGCTCGTGGTCTGGAAGCACTTCCCATTCCCGTCCCATTTTGTTTTCCTTTTTTACTCAATTCTTTTACCGAATTTTAATTTTTTTCTTTTTCTCCTAGTGACATAGCTCGTGGTCTGGAAGCACTTCCCATCCCCGTCGTCAACGCAGTCAATGACGATCCTATACCAACTGACTTCCATTATGTGGCCAAGAGCTGTGAGACGCAACCACTTCATATTAACCACTGCATCACAAATCCACCTGTAAGCGCCGTTATTTTGCGAGTTTATCACAGGTTGGATTAGAAATCAAATAAGTTAAGAGGGCCTAATATTTCGATCTTAACAAGATCTTCTTCAGAGACTAAATGGCTGTGTTCAAGAAACAAACATATATAGGGCAGCATGATGTGCATCATGAAAGCTGAAGAAACACAAAAGGAAAAGCACAGATTACAATGGAACAAACAACAAAAGGAGGATTAGGCTGAGGGATTAAAGGGTGAGGTCAGTGTGGGTAGGATCAAAGGCAGGGTAGGAACAAAAGCAGAAGGGGTAAAACCACAAGGAAGGGGGTCCAGGGTGGAGATCAAAGGGAAGAACTAACAAAGAAGTATGAATAGGAGTAATGTGGAGGGGAGGGGGGGGGTTTGAGGAAAATAGACAGGGAAAACCAGAGGAGTGAAAACAAACAAAAACAAAATTCTGGCAAGGAATGAATCTGAAACAGATGACAAATGGAGAAAAAATTAGAAGTTAATCATTTCCTAGTTGGATGTTAAGCCCATGTGGTTGAATAGTCCGAAGGCAATTCATACAAACTTTCTCCCGGCTGAGGCGGACTGAGTCTTTCCGATGGCCAAGTGATTCTATGCCCTGAAGAATCATATCAGAAATGCAATGGTTAGGCTGGTTAAAGGTTGGATTAGAAGTAACTCACAAGTCAATTTGTGAGTCTGTTAACAAGTAAAAGTGGATGAAGAGTCAACAAATAATCCCGGCGTGAACTGGTTAAACTGCCTGGTATAATGTTTTTCTTGAATAATGTTTTGTTAGTGAGGAGATGAACAATATTAATAGTTTATTTGTCTCTTTTCCCTTAGATGTGTACTTGTACTAATGAGGACTGTTCAAGTGATAGCTGTAAATGTGCTAACAACAGCGTGCAGTGCTGGTATGACACGGTAAGTCACACCTGTTTTGTCAAATTAATTGATTGGTTATTAATTTTAAGGGAGTTTTTTACAAGAATATTATTTACAGCATTGGAAATTGGGTCTTTGGGATTAAAAGAAAAATGTGTAACAGAAAGATTGCAAATATATTCAATGTGTAAATTAAAAATAATTGATGCAATTGAATATTTCTGGTAACTCATAGTTTTGCATTTAACACTGCCAATCTTTATTATGTGTAATTAGTACATCGAAGCAATTAATTTTCTCTGTGTCATTTTATGAAATTTTATGTTTTGTTAAAGGGAGATTTATTTGCATGATGTTTACAAATTTAGTTATTAAATTTTGTTAAACATAATTTTGTGTAAGTTTGGAATTTTGAATGTTGACATAAGAAGTTGGTTTTTGTGTGTCTTTCTGCCTGATCCAAAATACAACACACGGGTTCACTGAGTTTTTTCCCCGTTTTTTTCGTGGCTTTCCGGTGCCTTTTTTGTACTCTGTTGGGTGCTGTTATTCCAATGGTTACGATGATTGACTCTTGCAGTAGTACATAGGTTCTAACTCAAACAATGACAATAGTCCTGTGTTCTTGGGCAAGACACTTTACTACAATTGCCTCTCTCCACCCATGAATATCAATGGGTACTTGTGAAGGTAGAGAACAAATTGCACTGATCTCAAGCTGCGGGAGAGAAATAGTATTCCTGATGAACAGGGGTAATAATTACAGACCACTTGAAACATTAGGTATAAAGTACAATATGTGACCTGTTCCAACAAAACCCGGACAAAGTCGACTTTTTTGTTTTTCAGATTTTGCTTTTTTCAAATTCTCTAGGTTCTCAGCTTTAAAATGATGTATCATTTACATATGTACCCCCACCCTATCTTCCCTGGGGTCTGGATTTAGTGATAAAACCCTGACAACCTAATTATGAGATAAACAGCTTTGAAGTTCAGAAAAGCGTATTATTTCTATACACAAATGTTTCACAAAATTGACCAAAAAACACACTTCTGGTAGACGGATTGTGTTCAAATTTGAGGAGATTGTAGATTAATAGTAAGTGACTTAGGAAAACCTAAAACCTCAAAATGGTAAAATCCATCCCGAAATTACTTCAGGAGTACATTGTGACAAAACACATTGTGCGACTTTGTCCGGGTTTCGTTGGAACAGGTCACATATAATATCTACATTATTTTTATTATTACTCTAAATACGACAATATAAATTATGAGCTTTAGGATTCATCACTGAAGTGAAATCTTCAGGCTTGTATCGTAACTCAGCTACTGAAAACATCTGCACGCTAAATGAAGACATTTACATCTCCCGATGCAAAATCCATCCTATATGAAACATTTGGTTACTGTATCCGCTGCTAATTAGATTCCAACCAGACAGTCGATCCCCCCTGGCTAGCTTGGTGGTCATGGGATACATCTGCACTACAAAGCAGGAGGTCGTGGATTTGAGTCCCTGGAGACAACACGGACTATACAGTGTAAATACAGTTGGTTAAAGGCCAAAATCTATTATTGAACCTGGATACACTAGTGTTTACAGCTGGGTCAATCTAGCCGAAATCTTAAGATTAATAAACGAACGGCCAAGCAAATAGGGACGGAGGATGTTGAAGGGGATTATGTGATGAAGATAGTTGGGAGACGGGGAAGGTTGGAGAAGTGAAGCAACTTGAAGCCAACAGGATACTACAATGTTTTGGTCCAGTGATTACAGCGTCTAACTCATTTGGGTTGGAGAATGGATTCAAACTGAAAATGAAGCAGGGATGTAGTCATTAAAAGTTCATCGCAAGTCCTTTAGTCTCAAGTCAAGTCACTAGCTATTCAAAGGAACTGTTAACGAAAGCATTCCTTTGTCATTGTTCAACCAGTTACTTGCGACTGGCTTTATGAAAGGACTTGTGACTGGACTTGAAGGGACTCAAATATAACTTTGAATTAGGATCGAGAATTTGTGTTCGTGGGCAAGTCATTTTATCACAATTGCCTGTCTCTACCCAGAAGTATAAACCTTAACCATCCAAAATGCACAATTGTCAGGCTTACCACCATAATCAGAGTCCAACAGTTTGAGTGTAGAGTTTACCATATGGCGTTTGAAGTAGCAAGGATGAGGAAGGTTTCTAGTAAATTATTGAAGGGGTTGGACTAAGGCCGTGTCCGAAACGGGCTTCTAGAGCTACGGCTACGTCTATTGTCAGCCTGCTCACGTGTATTTGTAATGGGCGAACACCAAGACAATAGCCATAGACAAGAGATTCGGATGCGGCCTAATTGTGCTGATCTCGAGCTGTTGCAGTAAAATAGTCCTATGGGTTGATGAACAGGGGTAATAATTGTGAAGTACTTTGAGACATTGACATAAAGCTCTATAAAACAAGATGAGATGATATTTTGAGAGCCACTAAGATAGAAATATCCCCTTAGTAAATCTTGAAGTATTGCACAAAACATGAAGAAAACCCTACTATGCAAATATCCATAATCGGCCAAATTTAGGTATAAATCACTCAGAAGCAATAATTTGTATGTAGTTGTCTGGAAAGTAAACTATTAAATTATATTTGTAAAACCGCAACCAGGCTGCCTTAAAGTCCGCTAATTCCGTAAACGGGGAAATTATAGTTAACCAAGTTCATCAGAAGTTATATTCCCTGCTGAGTGCTCTATTTTACATTAATTATTCATTGAATCAACAAACAAATTCGCATAAATGTGGCAAGGGTAAGGAATTAACAATTCGTTTTGGAATAAAGTCATCATCCAGGATTTCTAGTAGGATTTTGTTTCTGAGGTTGATGACTTCAAGGCAGAATTTTGCAACTCAAAATACGCATTGCTGTTGAAATAGAATAGTCTTAAGACAGTCACGGTACATATATAGATCGGGGCGGACATACGTCACAGGTCAGCGCGCCGATGAAAACAATGCGCGCTGACACTGCACTGTAGCATACAAGACTGCGCGCGCGATCATCGTTTTTACCGGCGCGGTGTACGTATTATGACGCGTTTTTATGACAGTTCCCGGATGTCCGCCCCGATCTATTGTCATAATTAGCATTCAGGGTTAATTCATCTTTCATTTTCAAGAAAATAGCCAAAGTCAATATACTGCAACAAAAGCAATTTATCTTCCGATAAAAAACAGACCTTTTAAGTGAACTGAAACGTTTTATTAAAACAGTAACTTTAACATACTAAATCTGTGAAAATATTCTGGAGGAAAAAAGGTGAATAATGCAGCTATTTATAATAAATATAAAGTGGTTTAGTGGTGCTGGAGTATTTGTGTACATAAGAATGATTCATAGCCTCCTAGCATTAGGATCTGTGTGTTCGTTCTGACTGGGGCAGCTGTGCAATTTAAGACAAATTGCTGTGCAAATATCAAACCTTAATCTGCTGAAATGAAATTACAAACAAACAAAAACACCTTTCCTGAGCTTTCTTGAGCTTGCCTGTTTTCAGTGTTGTGGGGTTTTGGTCTCTTTGTAGATTTACCCATTTTTGATATAGATGTTTCAGACTTTCATATTTTTTGTTAAAGTGTGTACTTTGGTTTGAGTTAGTGCTGGGACTCAAAACCGAATATTCTGTTATTCGAATGTGCTTCCACAAACCGGTTTGGAATTTGGAAACCGAATATTCGAAAAAAAAAAAAAAAACCTGCTCTTTTTACGATTTCTGGGCAGAAAAGAAAAAAAAGTTGTTCATTTTGGAATTCTGATTTGAATTGGTTCCGTAGACGATCGCTCAAGCGCGGCGAAGTTAATGAGCAAGGCTGGCTGTGCGCCATTGTCATCGATTCAATGGTTACGTGAATAAACACGAGCCACTAGATAAACTCATGAATACAGTCAGCTGGTACGCGGAAAGACGTTCTGTTTGAAGTAGCTGATAGCACGTTTGGAGAACGCAACTTCCATGTCACTTAATCCATTAAAATCACTTTTATAAAAATAAAAAAATTAAAATTAAAAATAAAAAATAATACATTTTTGGATTTTGTAAACCGATTAACGAATTCGGAGGATCGATTATTCGATATTTTCAAATTCGGTTATTCGGTTTTGAAAACCTCCGATTTGTCCCAGCACTAGTTTGAGTTGTGTCAGATAGTTGAAGATTTGTTTCTAACAAAGGCACACATTTTCCCCTTCCCAATCGCAGATTGTTTTTTGTTTTTCTGAACACAGCTTTGGTGTATTTGAACATTAATGTTATCTCTTAATTCTTGTAGTTTCTTTTAGCTTTATTATCATTCACTTTATCAATGCCATTGATCTCTGGATTTTTTGCAACTTTTTATCCATACCAAGAAAAGTGAAATTGCAGTTTTAAGTCGAATTTCTGTAAAAGTCTAAATCGTAGTAAGATACAAGCTTAAATAGAAGCTTCAAAGATTGTCCCTAAAAATAATGAAACTTCAGATTCAAGATTAGTTTGATTCTAGAGGCAGAAACGGGAAACTTAACCTCTTCCATGTGTCTGTTTTCGTCTCCCTCTCACTGGTTAGTTCTCCAAAGATCAGAATGTGATTTGTCCTGTCAAGGTCAAACACAGAATGCCAAATGATACACCCATCCCAATTATACCTCTGGGATTTCTTGTTTGAATTGTCACTCTCTTATTATTAGGCTTATCAAACCAACACTCAAATGAACAACAAAAGTCTCTGCATTGGCAGGGGTCAACAACCCTGTGGCATATGTTTTAAATTCATGTCATTATTGACGCATAGATTCCTTTAATACAGGTAGCTCATCCTCTTAAGGTTTGCACCCACATCTAGAATTGATGAATAAATAAAGCAGCATGTCTTTGTTTTTATGATCCCTTTCTTTAATAGTCAATAGTCGAGAAAACAAATATGGTAAGAAGGAATCACAAATTACACTAAGTAAAACATCACTGTTGATGTAAAGTACACAGACTGGTCAACCTCTGGCATTTGAGTTGCTTTAGAGATGGTTACCATGGGAACGGCAGACCTTATGATCTTCATAGAGCAAGGCCTTGTTGTTTTCAAGCCTCTCGGATAAAGTTGAGTGTTCATGAGAGTATTTTAATTAACCACTAAAGCCAGGCTGAGGCCTAAGGGGGACAAAGGTTTCAGGATTTCAAGTTTTTCTTCTACTTTTTTTCTCGAAATTCTTACTCCATGTGTGTTTTCCGTTTTTGTCCCAAAACTCAGAAAAAAAAAAATCTCATTACACACTGTTGTATATAAATCACACAATGAAGGGCTTAAGTGCAAACAGTTGTGAACCATATAACGAGAATCATCTATTGTGTTTCCCTTTATTCCTGTACTATCATTAACCCATTAACCTTACACTACATGTACTTGAACGAATCGTAGACCTAATTTGAACAAAGAAACCGTCATTCCAGGATTCTTTGTTTTCTTTGTTCTCCTTTGTGTTTCAACCTCGCATCTTATCTTTGGTTTGTTTAGGATGGTCGACTCTTCTCAGACTTTGACTACCATGAACCACCCCTGCTCTTTGAATGTGGTCCAGGCTGTAATTGTTGGAGATCGTGTCGTAATCGTGTGGTCCAGAATGGCATACGATGTCACCTACAGCTGTATCGTACAGCTAAGATTGGCTGGGGTGTGCGGGTAACTCAAGATGTGCCACAGGGCTCCTTCATATGCGAGTAAGTACGCACATTAGTGGAGAACAGATGGTTTTTATAACACCGTTTCCTGCCAAATACAAGATTAGGTGTTGTACTGTCAAAGTGTGACATAGCAGAAGAAATGTTCTTTTTCCCAATTATGAAATTCTTACACCACAATCCTTACACCAAAATTCTTACAACAAAATTCTTGCACCAATCCTCAAAACAGCATATTGAGATGCCTATTTTAAGTACTCGTTTAACTTAGTGTTATAATGATGTCTTCTGTTTTTACCAGGTATGCAGGGGAACTAATTTCTGATGCAGAAGCTGACAAAAGGGAGGATGATTCTTATCTGTTTGATCTTGATAACGAGGTATCCACTAATTGCACTCATTTATTGAGTGTTCTATGCACACCATGTATTCACTGTAAGACTAGCCAGTAAATTAACCAAAATGACATTCAAACTAAAATCCACTCAATGTTTTTATTATTGTGTGACATTCTTGCGTGACACATTAATTACTAACTGCAATAATCAGCAAAGGTGGTAACTGATTTGAATTACACAAATAAACCACAAGTGAAACTGAGCAGGTAACTGTGCTAAAATTGCAGTTTCCCTTGTGGTTTATTTGTATAATATAAGATAACAAGTTGTATCCTCATTGAGTGATCCCCACAATGTCACTTCTCAGGTTGTATCATAATATGGGCGTGATCCCTGGCCACACGGCATTCTGGTGTTTACGACTTCTAACTAGCACCCTCGAACAAAGATACTGACAATTTGGGAGACCGCCAACAAAGGGCAAGATAGCTCAGTTGGTAGAGCACCGGTCCGGTATTCTGGAGGTCGGAGGATCGAGTCCCGCCTTGCCAATTTTTTTGTTCACTTTGAAATTTGATTGTTCACTTTGAAATTTGATTTTAATTACATTAAAGTTAAACATCTATTTCACACTCAACAGCGTTTGCCAAACAATATTGAAAATGCACTTTCAGGAACATTTTGAAGAAACATAAAATGTGATATTTAATTTGTGTCAGTTAGGTAAAATCCACAAATAAGGTTATCATGTTAAGTTGATCCTAATCCCATCTCGGCAGACGGACCTCAAATAAGGGTATCATGTTAAGTTGATCCTAATCCCATCTTGGCAGACAGACCTCAAATAAGGTTATCATGTTAAGTTGATCCTAATCCCATCTCGGCAGATGGACCTCGAATAAGGGTATCATGTTAAGTTGATCCTAATCCCATCTCGGCAGACAGACCTCAAATAAGGTTATCATGTTAAGTTGATCCTAATCCCATCTCGGCAGATGGACCTCGAATAAGGTTATCATGTTAAGTTGATCCTAATCCCATCTCAGCAGATGGGCCTCAAATAAGGTTATCATGTTAAGTTGATCCTAATCCCATCTCGGCAGATTAGATGGACCTCAAATAAGGGTATCATGTTAAGTTGATCCTAATCCCATCTCGGCAGATTAGATTGACCTCAAATAAGGTTATCATGTTAAGTTGATCCTAATCCCATCTCGACAGATTAGATTGACCTCAAATAAGGTTATCATGTTAAGTTGATCCTAATCCCATCTCGGCAGATGGACCTCAAATAAGGGTATCATGTTAACTTGATCCTAATCCCATCTCGGCAGACAGACCTCAAATAAGGGTATCATGTTAAGTTGATCCTAATCCCATCTCGGCAGATGGACCTCAAATAAGGGTATCATGTTAACTTGATCCTAATCCCATCTCGGCAGACAGACCTCAAATAAGGGTATCATGTTAAGTTGATCCTAATCCCATCGCGGCAGATGGACCTCGAATAAGGTTATCATGTTAACTTGATCTTAATCCCATCTCGGCAGACAGACCTCAAATAAGGGTATCATGTTAAGTTGATCCTAATCCCATCTCAGCAGACAGACCTCAAATAAGGTTATCATGTTAAGTTGATCCTAATCCCATCTCAGCAGATGGACCTCAAATAAGGTTATCATGTTAACTTGATCCTAATCCCATCTCGGCAGACAGACCTCAAATAAGGGTATCATGTTAAGTTGATCCTAATCCCATCTCGGCAGATGGACCTCAAATAAGGTTATCATGTTAACTTGATCCTAATCCCATCTCGGCAGACAGACCTCAAATAAGGGTATCATGTTAAGTTGATCCTAATCCCATCTCGGCAGATGGACCTCAAATAAGGGTATCATGTTAACTTGATCCTAATCCCATCTCGGCAGATGGGCCTCAAATAAGGGTATCATGTTAACTTGATCCTAATCCCATATCGGCAGACGGACCTCAAATAAGGGTATCATGTTAACTTGATCCTAATCCCATCTCGGCAGATGGACCTCAAATAAGGTTATCATGTTAAGTTGATCCTAATCCCATATCGGCAGACGGACCTCGAATAAGGTTATCATGTTAAGTTGATCCTAATCCCATCTCGGCAGATGGGCCTCAAATAAGGGTATCATGTTAACTTGATCCTAATCCCATCGCGGCAGATGGACCTCGAATAAGGGTATCATGTTAAGTTGATCCTAATCCCATCTCGGCAGATGGGCCTCAAATAAGGGTATCATGTTAACTTGATCCTAATCCCATATCGGCAGATGGGCCTCAAATAAGGGTATCATGTTAACTTGATCCTAATCCCATCGCGGCAGATGGACCTCGAATAAGTGTATCATGTTAAGTTGATCCTAATCCCATCTCGGCAGATGGACCTCGAATAAGGTTATCATGTTAAGTTGATCCTAATCCCATATGAGCAGATGGAAGCTGTTGACAGCAAATTACACCGTCTGCCGGCAGCTCATTTTGAGTTCTTGAGGATTATTTTCAAATCTCCCCTTGTCTTCCCCAGGAGCGAGAGGTGTATTGTATCGATGCCCGTTACTATGGCAACATTAGTCGTTTCATTAATCACCAGTGTGATCCCAACCTCGTGCCAGTACGTGTGTTTATCGACCATCGTGATATCAGCTTTCCTAGGATTGCCTTCTTTGCTTCCCGCGACATCAAGGCACAGGAAGAGTTGGGGTAAGAATTTAAAAAAAAAAAACACCTTTAAAGTTTACGAATTAAACCATGCTGTTGCCATGGAAAATTTAAGGTGCATGTAATTCCGTAAATGATGAGACACGTTAAGGGCGAGTGTGACACGTTCTGTTTGTTTTGGTTTTTTTAAATATTACTCTCAGTGTTTTTCAGTTGTATTTGTTTTTCCTTCTAATTTTTTCGCGATTGCAGTTATCACAAAACTCATGTTTCAGTAATCAGATAACCCATGCACTATACATGTACAAGCATGGTACGAGTATCTCAGTATTCAATTTTAGTCGGTCTTTTTTCTTCTTTTTTTCAAATAATTGGAAATTGTCATATCTGTGGTAATCAGCTGAACACTGTTTTTCTTACATTTAAATTGTGTCAGTTGAGCGTGTTCTGTTGATTAAATAATGCCTCATACTTTAATGAATGTACAGATAATAGCTTTGAATGTACACGATCGTAATGATTACCGTTGATGTCTATCAATCAAACGGGATGTAGTGACTTGTCAGTCTTCATCCCAAGTGAATGTTTTCAATCTCTCATTGCTTTCACTTAATGTTCTCTCATCAATCTGTCCCCCCTAGCAAAACTCCCGCATCCTCTAGTTTCTATTCCAATGAATAAGTCATAGGTGTTCCAAACAAACGGTCGGAATATAACGTCAGTAGATAAATAAGAGCGAGAGAGGGAATGATGTGTGGTTAGTTGGCGTAAGAATTGCTTTCCATCAAAACATGTTAATGTAAAGCCCAGCCCCGGGTGCCTCTGTCACACGGGAAATCTGAAAAGTGTTTAGTGAACTGGCGGCAGTCATTTCGTGGTGTGCTTCTTGTCTGAGGTGTAAGGTTTAGTAGGAAATGCGGCGAGGATTGCTGAACTCAGTACTGCTGCAAAAACAGATGGCGCTAGGGCAGCAGTTGCTCCTTGGTGAACAGGGAGAAAAAGGTGTATTTTGTGGATAAATACATCCCGAGGATGGCGTTGTTCGTACGAATTCTGAGAGAAAAGGGTGAGACTCTTGAGGCTCAATCAGAAAATTGCGGCTTTAATTTCAAAAGTCTTAATTATTCTGAGCTGAAGAGTTTCAAGTGGAGATCAACGGAAATAGGTTACGAGTGTCATTTATAATTATTGCTGGAAGGAATAGTATTGTTTGACAAGATTGATGCATGAAATATCAAGTGATATTATTGACTTCGCTTTCTGTTTTCCCTACTTCTCCAACCCACCCCCACCCCCCCCCCCCCCCCCCCCCCTAAACAAAAATAATAATAATAATAATAATAATAATAACCGAAAATAGTACATTTGGGAGACATCTCCATAGAGACGTGCACAAAACTTTTCCTTCTTTACTGTAACCTAACCCGTTTTTACCTAGAGCTTTTTCCACGAAATTTCAATTTATGCATTTTGGGCCCTCCTCTATCGATCCGGACTGTTAAATGTTTAAAAATGTATCTCCTTCTTGTAGTTTGAACATTAGGGAGACCTCGAAATGTCTCCATAATGACACTGGTCTCCTTAATACTGTAAAACTTACGCAAATTGGTCTCCTAAAGGCTAATTATTCCAAGATAATTATAATAACAAATGAAAAGGCCACAATATTGAGTTTTATGATAATGATCTCAGATAACTATTCAACTGATTACTGTATAAGTTTAATGTCACTATTCATTAACCCTAACTCCCTAGTATAATTTACTAGGAACCAATGTTATTCTGCCCTTGGGATAAGTTTTCCAAATCATATACAAATATAATTTCCACACTTTCTTTACCGTATAAAGTTGTCTTTCTTTGGTCTGAGACTCATCTCAGGGTTTGCTCACCCTGGTGAGACAAGATTTTGCTCTGCCCTTGAGATGAGTCTCACAAAATAAATCCAGACATTATTCATACACTTCCTATAAATTTTATCGACACAATTAATATATTATAATTAACTGGACAGTTAAACAGGAGGCCCTGCTAGTCCTGGGGGACTGGTCATGGGGGGTTGACCAGACACTCGGAGCCATTGTCCCCTCATCACCCGGAGGTATGTGGACCTGTGAAAATACCGGCGGGGCCCGGGCCCTTAAACTGCAAGGGAAACGGCCGGCCTTGCGGGACAAATTTAGACAGGGTGCCGTGTGTCTGGGGAATCCTCTGTGGCCCGCCTTCCACGGGATTCTCCTGGAAAACTGCCTAGAATCAGCCTATCGTTATTCTTCTATACAATGGTTTTTCATTCTTTTGATAATTGTTCCTTCTGACTCCGAGTTCTTATATTCTCCACAGTTCACTTGATTGTTTTTTTGTTACTAACTATTGTCTTATATTTGTACACATTCCCGCCGTGAATATGGCCACTGATGCCGGTACGGCGTTAAACCCAAAACTCACTCACTCACTACTAGGAACCATATTCATCCTTGCTAATTCCAACCCCATACGACACACAAACACAAACTGTTGGACTCTGATTCTGGAGGTACAGGTGTGCCTAACCCAGTGTAAAAAAAACCAATCGGTTAATTAAGGGGTCTAGTACCCAGTATCCATCCTAACAGATTCCAACTAAATCTAGTGTTGGAGTTTAACTAGATGAGAATAGTTTGGGGCTCATTCAGTAAAACATTGATTATTGTAGTCAGTTCGGACCAATTGTACAAAGAAATTAAGTTTTATAAAGTCTTTTTTTTCTCAGAGGATTTTTTAGTTTGCCTTACCCTCCACAAAACATTTTTAAAAAGTGAATTAAAAAACAATTTGAAAATGACATGATTTTAACATGAGTAAAATCAGAATAATTCTTGTGTAAATGTTTTCCCATTTAAAGGTAGTATACACCATTGTTCATTGCTTGAATTATCATGAATGAGTAGATTTGGGGGGTTGTATTTTATAGTAAATATCGTTTAACTGAGCTGTCCGAAGTTTTAGAATCATGGATGCCGAGAAAAGCACGAAAAACAGCGGGGTTTTTTCAACCGGCGTCGAGCAGTTATTCTTATGTTATCTTTGAATTTTTCATTATAAAATTATATTTTTCGGAATAATTACAGGATATCTAGCGCAATCATTTTGCTGGATGCCCAGAATCAACATTTACTTTCAGATGAGTAGGATATTTCTTAATAATTTGTTAGTAAATATTTTCGATATATGCAAATGGTGTATACTACCTTTAATAACGTAACAATTCATTTTTCAATTGACACTTGGGGTGGGTTCAGGCAGTCTGTTCTTGACACAAGAAATGTTGGTGTAAAACCTTGATATGTAGTGTGTAATCCTGTTCCGAGTACAATGTTTTATGGTCACGTTTCCGTTGTTCGACTGCGAGGAGGAGTTTCGCGTGTCTTTGTGCCTTAATCAAGTCTTAAGAATTACTACCCTTTGAGAGATACACATCCCTCGCATTCAATACATACAAACATTGTCTGTATGTCCTTCTGTGTAGCCTCGGGGGTAATAAATGTCAAAAGTGAGATATGTTAAAATCCGTGGAATGTTTTGATCGACAAGATCTAATTATTAACGCAAGGAGAGATACATGTATGATCTTAGTACGGATCATTCTAGAGTGTGGAGTACATTTCTAGTTCACTGGATTAATGATGGATCATCATATCATTACCTCATAAGTCAAAATATTACTACAACCCTTCTGGGAATTTGCCAATAGCACTAACCCCCTAACCAATCCCCCCCCCCCCCCCCCCCCCACATATATCCATATGATGGATCATCATATCATTACCCCATAAGTCAAAATATTACTATAACCCTTCTGGGAATTTGCCAATAGCACTAACCCCCTAACCAATCCCCCCCTCCCCCCCCCCCCCCCCCACATATATCCATATGATGGATCATCATATCATTACCTCATAAGTCAAAATATTACTACAACCCTTCTGGGAATTTGCCAATAGCACTAACCCCCTAACCAATCCCCCCCTCCCCCCCCCCCCCCCCCCATATATCCATATGATGGATCATCATATCATTACCTCATAAGTCAAAATATTACTACAACCCTTCTGGGAATTTGCCAATAGCCCTTACCCCCTAACCAATCCCCCCCCCCCCCCCCCCCCCCCCACATATATCCATATGATGGATCATCATATCATTACCCCATAAGTCAAAATATTACTATAACCCTTCTGGGAATTTGCCAATAGCCCTTACCCCCTAACCAATTCCCCCCCCCCCCCCCCCTTCAAAAGAAAAAAGAAAAAATGACTATACTAACACTGATGTGTCACAAATTGTTAAAGGGATATGATACTATTTGTCGGCATTTTATCGTTTGAAGCAGCAAAAGTGCTCTAAACATAAAGAAAGGTGCTTGACAAACAACCGGACGTTTTAGCTCTGGGAATGCTGCAAATAAGTTCAAAATAAGACGAGTCGTAGTTTAAATTGCGACCACAATCTGTGTTATGGGCGCGTTCTCCGAGACGCACATTTTTCTTTATTTTCTTCACATTGACAGCATGCCCGACGGAATACTTTCACAGGGAGTTTATAATCATTAATATCTTGACAACAAGTAAGCTTTTCAACAGTATTTTGTTTGGTTACTTTTTGGATAACTGCAAAATTATATTGCCTCTTTAATGATAAGAGGTAATTGAGGAAACCAAATATACTGCACTAGGTTTCCCCTTTAACTTACACTGACCCACTCATGATTGTAGAAACACAAATGAGTCCACATGGGACTATAAACCAATAACCTTCAGATTACTTAGAGTACACAGCTTAACATCTTAGGAGAATTCACTGCAAATGTCATATTTCTTCTACTAGATACAATTCTTGTACATTATTATGCTAACTAGTTATGTCTTTACGTTAATGGAATGATTTGAGCAAATGGATCATTCTATACAAAATTCATTTACATTCTATTATCATTAAGAATGACTTAAAACGTCTTATTCTTTTCTTTTTGTTAGGGGGGGGGGGGGGTAGAAAAGTTGCTATTTATAATCACTCCTAGCGAATACTGCTTGAGAACAAAATTTAAATGTTAAAGGGACAGAAAATAAGTAGAGTCCTATTTTCTAAAATGGCCCTAATATATTCTCCTAGTATTTTGCTTCTATGAATCATGTCACCATATGCCTGTGAGTCAGGTTGGCGTAGCGGTTCTTTCCTTGCCTTTCACCACTGTGACTCAGGTTCCAATCCCCCTTATGTGGATTAGGTTTTCAGTCCCTGCCTGATTTTTCTTCCCACCTCTATAACTGTAACTGTAACTGTAACTGTAACTGTAACTGTAACTGTAACTGTAACTGTAACCTTTCTTTACTTCTTCTACCGAAGAACCCCGCTGAAAATTAAGTCAATAGACTTTCATGGGTAATATCCTGAATAATTCCAAACGAACAAGAGTTCAATTAAAACATTTGTTTTTTCTTCAGCTTTGACTACGGTGACAAGTTCTGGGCAATCAAGTGTAAATATTTCACCTGTTGTTGTGGTTCTGTGCACTGCAAACATTCAGAAAGGACACCAGGAAGTGAGGATGGCGAACAAGAAAGTTGAATCCAGAGTGCTCACTCATCCAAAAGCACATAAGGTGGTGTTTAGTCTCGCTGTATTTGGTCGTTCCTCATACCCAGGGCCAGTTTCATAAAGCTGCTAAGCACACAAATTTGCTTAGCACAAAATAATCTTGCTTAATCAAAACAGGTTACCAGCGAAAATCCCATGTTCTTTGCATGCTAAACAAAACCAGCTAAATACCAGTCATAAACAATATACATTACCTAACAATTTGTTTTTTTGCTAAGAAATAATTTTCATGCTTAGCAAATGTTTGTGCTTACCAGCTCAATGATATTGGCCCCTGATAATTGGGCTCGTTTCATTGATATGCTAAGCACAAAATATTTTGAATTACAATGTATATGGCTACGGCTGGATATTACACACAGGTCTATGGGAAGTGGCTACAGCCACTTCCCATAGACCTGTGTGTTATTTCAAGCCACAGTCGAGTAATTTTGACATGGATTTATTTATCAATGGAAAGCCCATTTCATAGTTTAATGCGAATGAGATGCGAATTTGACATCACAAAGCATTCCATATGAAATTAGTCGTAATTTAATTTTTGTGAATTTATAATGTGAAAACTTGCCTTGACGTCACGAATTTGCAAAATGTTTGCCGATAACCCTTTTTCTGTTTAGCAATTTTTTTTCCTGTGCTTAGCACACCAAGACGAATGTTTATTGTTTGCAGATAATTAGAAAACCTGAATTTGTGTTGAAAAGTGTAGTTGATCATGTGTTGTAATTACAGGGTTTTCTTGAAAAGAGAATCAAGTTGGATATTTACCGCGTTATTGCTTTCACTGTATTCTGTGAGTTTCAGTCAAGTTTCAGCTTCAACTTTTTGTATCCATGTTTACCGAACTTCCTTCACCACCGAAATCACCCTGTGCCTTGTTGATTCGAATATTAAAACCAATCATTGAAAATGTCATCAATCTGAAATAAAACAAGCCACAAATACCGTAATAATTTATGCAATCTATTTACAAACTGACAACAATCTAAGTTTTTATAAATCTTGATCAAAATCACGATGATGTTGAGTGTTATCAGTTTCAGCGTATTTATTAAATCTGCAAAACAACTAGTATCAATATATTAATTGTCTTCAGTAATACCACAGTTAACCCAACTATACACCTGAAGCATTTATGGAGTCTATCAATTAATCCAATAATCCACCTGTCACCGACCTAAACTTATCCCTCAATCACTCGTATAAAACACCATCTCTCTCGAGCAATGTTGCCCAACATTCCTCGCTATTTTTGTCTTCACAATCAACGCACAGCCTCAGTCTTTGGTGTCTCTTTCATCAGATCAAATTAATGAAACATTGATTTTCCGACTTCACATTGGCTGTGTAAACAGTCCATGCTAAACCACTTAATAATGTAGGTACACTTCATTTAATCCAAGCATTTGGTTTTATTGTTCTGTGACTGCACTCAATATGTACACAATAAATCACACCAGTGTTTCGTAAACCACTGAATTCAGATGTTGCTACAAGTTGTTAACACTCTGCGAAGGCTTTTAAAGGTAGTTTGTCATTGTGACGGTTTCAAATGTTTTTATAGTTAGTTTGAACAAACAAAAAAACAAAGGAGTCCGAATTCTTATTACAAAACCATTTTTAAGACCACTACATACTTTTAAACAATTGCAGAGTCTTGAAAATTGCACAATTTATTTTCGAATTTACACGTTGATTTTGTAGAATTTTACTTAAAATTAGGGCCTAAAACAATCACGTTTAATATATAGTTTCAAAAATTATAATTTTCCAAGCTTTTTATAACAAACGTTTGTTACCTTATATAACACTACTTTTTAAAAAAATCGTAAATAAACTCAAACTCACATTTTCACTTATTCATTTGGAATCTCATGAAAGTTTTTTTTGTTTTTTTTTACTTTTAGAACTAGTCATGAAATTTGTGTTTTGTAAATAATAAGCAAGGGATGACAAGGAATAATTTCTGGTCGTAACATTTTGATGTTTGATATTATTATTTGTTCGTGTAAAAGCATAAATTGTAAATTGTTCGTGTACAAGTTAAATTCTCATGTTGTAATCAACACGTTTATTGCAAAGGACCCCAAACCAGGTTCTTCATTAGGACGATATAGGTTTCCAGTTCTGCAACCAGAAATGTTCATTATTGAATTAAGCCTTTCTTGTTTTCTTTTTTTAGTGTGGGTAAAGTTCGAGGTTTTTTCTTGAAGACTAAATGTGGGAGATAAGTGAATGTTTCACCTCGGGGTATTTTAGACGTGCATTATTGAGAGAAACTACGGTTGTAGAGTTGGGAATTGCATTCCTTAGTCTTTCTGAATAAGGGTCAAATACCCCGAAGGAGGGATTTGTACACCTTGACAGGAAGTCGATCTCTTTGATGTTGCTCGTATTTCCTTTCACGACCGATCGCAAGATGTTTCTATTGTTAACGTCACGTACTATTTGATGTGATTCTTGTGGTCACATTCTCTCATTTGCAACTTACAGGAATGAAAGTCCGACATTATGTAGTGTTATTGTTTTATTAATTTTTAGATTTATGTTCATTACAAACATGTTCATCACAAAGCAGTTATTTCTTGCTGTCGTTGGGCGCTTATTTTTAAAATCCATATTTGACAAACATTTCTGATACAGAAAACTGAATATCTTAATTCGTTTCTCATTCGCCGAGTGTCTATTTTGACAGTTGGTGGTATACTAAGATGTGTAAGGGAACTTATATTTTGTACGCGTGTTCAAATTTTGTTTCGTTCGTCACTCGTTATGTTGATCTTTTATTGGTAAAATCCATTACTTTTGTTTTGTGTTTTTTATGATTTTCACAAAAGTGAAGACAATATTTTTGTTGCTTAACAAAATTGGAACCCCCCTTTCCTGCAAGAAGGCTTTTTAAAAGAGTAGCGTAGAGTATAGCGCATTGTTATGATCAGTCATATGGAAAGATTATAAGAATAAACGACTTGAAATTAGTTTACTTAAAGGAATCAATTTGTATCAATTATGGACATCTCATTCTTTAGGAGCTAATTTTGTTTTTGCATCTTGGTGTTTATTGTGTTTTGTATTTATATTGTCAACATTTTGTATATTTGTCTTAGTAATATTGCTAAAGAGTAGTTTTCACATTTCATTTCTTTACCTTAAAAAACTACCTTTGTGTTAAAGGTAAGATACACCATTGCAGATATAGAAATATTTTACTACCGAATTATTACAAAATATCTTACTTTACTTATTTGAAAGTAAATATTAATTGTAGGCATCCAGCAAAATGATTGCGCTAGATATCTTGTAATTGTTCCATAAAATTCACGATTGCCGGACGACGATCACAAAAACAACAACAAAAGAACCACTGCCCGACGCCGTTTCAAAACAAACGCTGTTTTTCTTGCTTTTCTCAGCATACATGGTTGTAAAACTCCGGACAGGTCAGTTAAACGAGTATTTACTATACAAAACCCCCTAAATCCACCCAGTCCTGATAATTCAAGCAATGTATGCACCTTTAAATTTACACAAAGTTCCCGACGATATCTTGATCGTGTTTTTAATAATACATTGAGATACCTTTTCACGTTCTTGGCCAGATTCTGGATTTAAAATCGAGCATAATTTACTACCATGCCGACTTGACCTTCACGTAAAATGCGCGTGCGTATGGCGTCGTTCTCAAAGAGGCTCACTATACCACGCATGCGTGGTTGAGCATCGCAAACGTATACATGTATCACAGATCGTCGGCTCTGTTGTATGAGGAGATACACCGAGTAATTAGCGCAAGTAACGGTCGTTATAAACATGGAAAGCCATTATTAAATCCAAGACTGTTTCTTGAAGCGTTCCTAACCATTATGCAAAACATCACTCGGGCACCGACCTACAAGAGAAACCAGAAACGTAACGATTATATCGCGAAGAAAAAATGTCAACCCAAAAGATCACAAGTCAACGACGTTGATGAGGTTGTTAACGCCCAATGCGCCCGATACGCGCGTCGTTGCGTGCCCCTCGGTCTATACCTCTCAGCCAACATGATTGTACATGTATTGGTCTCGAAATCGCAATACATGTATACTAGAAGAAAAAACTGGCCGGTTTTTCTTGAAGAAAATCAAATATGTTGCATTGATTGGTTGTCTCCAAGCGTGAAATTGGTGAATTTGGTTTTCAAAAACTGACGCATAATGATGTATTATGCCCAGAGTTTGGTGGCAAACATTGATTTCGTGTCATTGCTGGGTACTGTTGCGGCCAGTGATGTGTTATGTAATGAATAACGGGTTATTTGGCGCATAAAAGCGTTTAGTTACAGTTTGAAAGCACGACAAACTCTGAATCTTGCCAGATATTTCAGCCATTTTAATTTGTCTGAAATCTAACCCGATATAAATGAGGGTAGGTTGATTTTGTTAGTGGGATTCTTTGAGATGAAATTAGTAGAAACGTCTGCCGTTTTTAAATAGGGCCTATACTATTCATGCCTTTCTCTTAATCTGAAGAAACAACGTAACAAAATTACTCAAATTTAAACTAATATCACCCGTCACATTTATTTCGATATAGTTATAATAAGGCGGGCGGGCTTGAAATGTACAACACATCGTTCTGTTTTTCAGATTTGTTATTAAAATTTCAGTTAACGACTCGGCGCGTTCGCCAAACAGAAAATGTCATCTGGGGCCAAAGTGCATGGACGAAAATACATTATGAATGGTGCTAGAAAATAACTCGCTGTGTTAACGCCATAATAATTCCCAAACAAAACTCGCCTTCTCTCTACCTTGGAAGTCTGGGAACCACCTCCCATGGGCAAAGATAGGAAGAAGCATTCCATTGACCCAATTCCATCTGGACGATACTATAGCCTTAGGCTGGTAATTCCCCAAATCATCTCTTCTTTTCCTATACCCTAACTACCTTAAGATACCTACCAATCACTCAAGAAAATATACCAAAGCATTTACGAGGTACCGAAGTGGTGATATGATAAACAAAAAGTCACTGAAACGATTATAAATTAAACACCGATTATTTATATATAGTTTAACTTTCTAATTCAATAATTCAAACAATCAAATAAAAATCAATAATTAGAGGTTTTACTAAGCTAAGACGAAAATAGTTACGATGTACGATGTACCAAAATATTTAAAGATTTGTTTTACTCCAATGTAATAAACATTGTAAAATAATGTAGTTTTGAATTATTTGTAAATGCGCAGATTTATTCATCAGCAGGTGTCTACAAAATACCAGACATTCCAAATATTACTTTGGTATAATTGTTTTAACCGCACTATGAAAACACTCTATAAACACGTATTTTTTTTATTTAGAGGCCATCAAAATATTCCAATAAACACGCCAGACGTACACCGTGTCCATACTGCCTCCACCGTAAACCGTAAATAGCGACGCTTTGCCCGGCGTGCCATCATCCACAAACACGGCCGTTTTCCCATCAATATTGAGCCTGGTAATAACCCCTAATTCCCTCTGTCACTGCGCGTGAAGTTTCCTCATTCCCTTGTGGCAAACCTCAGGATTATGTATTTATGGCGTAGGTAGACCAAAAGCATGAAGTAGTCTCCGTACAGCTATGGAGAGCCAACTCGGTCAATTTTCTTCAACTTGAAAAAAGGCTACGGCATTTTATTGTGGCGTTTTTAATTTTACATCCGATTATTTTTTATACCTTTTAGTTTTAGGAAATTAAAGTAGGCCTATAATGATATACATTGTACTGCGCGTTGTCTTTTTACCGGTAAATATTCCTACCGCATTTTGTGTCGGTCAGTTAATATAAAAATATTACAAATGTAACATCGAGTTTTCCTCTGAAATGTTAAACGGACGAGCGTGTCTTTTTATATCGTTGCTAAGTAACCATCACCAGGGATAATTGTATTATACCATAACTGTATCCGCTGAATCTGTCTCTAGCGTCGTGACCCGGACCCTCACCTTGAAATTAGAAACCAAGTATAGAGCGCCACTAACGTCCATAAATGGCGAAGCTCTCTCGTCGCGTCCACAATAGCAGAGATGAAATAATACATCCTTTATTATTAAGAGGCTAACGGCTCGCGTTGGTTTTAACTTGACTGGTACATAATACCGTAGATGGAAGTGCGTGCTAGCATGGGAGGCAACGTCGTCGCCCGAACTGGTACAGTGTACATGTAACTCCCGCCACACTGATCATCCACGGTAATGATTTTGAAATATAAAAAACCGCGTGATTCAAAGAGACGCAATCGTGGAGTCATCTATAGTGGAACCGCTACATGTGTTTATTGTGCCTTCAAACTGTGTCCGCTGAACAACCAAAGTGAGCCTTCATTTCACAAAGTTCGCTAATTTATTTCCCGTCAAGTTCAGTCATTTTTGTTGTTACAGCAACGTAAAGACAAGGCTCTATAATTTCTTCCTTTCCATCTACACGCGTCGATAAATAAACCGACTGGTGGATTTGGCCAATCAACCTGCTCCAGTTGCTAGGCAGATTATAGTTTTACCATTTTGACGTGGCTTGGTGGTTTCACTGGACGTATGGCCTGGAGCGCTGAGGATTACCTCGTCTTGCGATCGGATAAGACATACGAGCCTAGTCCCCTCCAGCTTATAAGTCCCTATTTTCAAGCGAACGAGACCGTAGACCTAAGCGTCAAGCGGCATTTACTTTGACTCGACAAGCTCCCGACGAATGTCCTCATCTCTCAAATACAAGTCGGCTTCATGTCTTGCTTTAAACGCGTGTGTCTTAAAGGAGACGGTTGGATACCATACGCTTCTCAATGTTGTCAATCGAAGCTCGTTGTACCAACTGGAGCAGTGTATCTGTAACTGGACGAGTTCAATTGATTTAATTATGATAGTCGTTCTGAATGATGTCACCCAGTAGCCTGTAAACACTATAGAATTCTACACTTTTGAAATAACTGTGAAGGATTTATCGTGTTTGTTGTGGAGGTACTGCGGACGTGGTTTTGTGTTTGAGTGGAGTACGACGAGAATTGCTTGACGAATCGCGTGGATTGGAGAAAATACACGCCGGTATTAACGCACGGTGTAAGAAAGTGCCTAAAGCACGCTGAAATAACTGCTTCCAGCTAATGTTTGGTGTCATATGGAATACTCGGCCAAACCTTCCCCAAGAAATGGATTTACTCGTGTGAGACGCCGGTTTGCAAGGCCATTGGAAGGTACCAAACTTAAGTTTGGGCTCATTGCGTTAGGTAAGTGCAGAGACGATTGAGACACGTTTACCTTTCTTTATTTTTTTATTTTACGACATCAGTCGGCGTAAATAAACAAAGTATTTGGGAGAAAATAAATAATGTTAGATGTCGGGACATATCAATGTAAAAATCACAAATACATGAGACCGAAAATAATCAATCTTTGCCAGTGTAACGACAACGGCTACTGAAAAAACAATTGTCGAGCGAGGAATAATTGAATTTAAGATCACAAAATGTCATGTCTTTTCTGAACAAAAAACAAAACAAACAAACATGCGGCTGAACTCGTGTTCTTTTTGTGAAAAGACGAAGCCACAATCAGATCGAGTCAATAAAGACGAAATCATGGCTGTTAGAAATTCACACACGATGATGACATTACTCAAGGTATATGTCACTCACGTATTATTGGATTTCATCAACACAATGAATATATAGACGTATACAACGCGTAACCATTACACGCAGGTGTCTCATAATTCTCATATCTGTTATGGCCAGTGAAAGGTACTTCATGCGATTTAAACACAATGATAACATCGGATACTGATAAGAATTAATACATGATATAATATCTGTCTTGGGTTCAAGGTTGAAACCTAGCCAGAGGCAGTATATAATCTCCTTATCTCTTATAAGTATACTGCTATCCTTTGAGTCATTTAATTACCAATTCAATATGGCTGAAGTCCTAGATGAAATAAACAACGGTACCTATTATTGTGAAGGCTTTTGTTTCACTCGCGCGTACATGCTCGGGGTTGTTTTGTTTACGCCTTTCTCATCGCGGCTCGTTGCCTTTTCTATATTAATTTGTCGTTACATATATCGGTCATGTCCAATAGTAGTTTGTAGCACGCATCATATTAATTTAATATTGCTGACACAGAAAAATACAACTCGTTATACGCGGCCTTCGCTTGTGCCGAGCCCCCCCCCCCCCCCCCCCCCCCCCCCCCCTTCTTCTCCCCGTCATAATTCACTTGTGTTGTCTCCGGAGTCTATCTATTAATATTTGTGGATTCGTTTTAATTTGGACAAAGATAACAAACTCCACCACAGCCACTCAACCCTCCGTTAAATTTAATTTCAAATAATTTATTTTGTGATTAAGCCATGGTGATAATAGACGGACGACCTTATACAATAATACGGAATGTGTTCTGTTGTTAATATATATGTGTGCTTTTATATACATGTCTTTTCAACAAAAACAAAAAATAATTCTTGCAAGAAATTAAATCTTTTATAATTTCTTGCAACAAATTACATGTATAACGATACATGTATTTAAAATCATGCCTTAAAAGGTAGGATCATTAGTACTGTTTAAATTATCAGGAATGGGTGGATTTGGGGGTTGTATTTTATAATAAATATCGTTTAACTGATCTGTCTGAAGTTTTACAATCATGGATGCTGTGAAAAGCAAGAAAAACGGCGTTCGTTTTCGACTGGCGTCAGGCAGTGATTCATATGTTGTTCTTGTTTTCGCGATCGCCGTCCGGCGATCGTTAATTTTGTTTTATATAATTCAGTTTTTCAGAACATGTAGCGCAATAATTTGTCTGGATGCCCAGAATCATTATGTACTTTCAAATAAGTAAGATATTTCTTAATAATTCGGTAGTAAATATTTTCGATATCTGAAAATGGTGTTCCTACCTTTATTTCATAATATCTGAAAACATTCTAGTTAAATCTGACGAGAAAACATTCAAACTATTGTCCTGTACTAATAATCAGGCAGCTGGGTGCAGAACTGACTGGTTTGTAGTGGTTTTACATTGTACATGTACCTATAAATACAATGTCGAAACAAGTTAATCATTTCATTTCAAGACTACATGTTCGCTTAATGCTCTAGTCCCCGTGTAATGTTCAATATACTCGAGTCGTTTAACCAGAACCAACCCATTGCGCCCACAATGCCCGGCGTTCTACAAAGATGGCTGCCTTCTTGGGTTTCAGTTTGGTCTACTTTACCCCTAAACCCGAATTATTGGTGTGGCATACACTGTATATAGACGCCACCTCTACTATAATTAGTGCAACTCACTAATTAGCATGTGAATAGCCTACAGCGATGTGGTATTAATATTTCTAGTACTTCAAATGAAATAGTGAACAGCTGTCGTAGTCGCTTGTAGGTATATAGTTTAATAAGTCATGCTTGTGAACTGTGGCGAAGAACCTTTTAGGGTGTTATTGGGTCACAAGGTATCGCATGTTTCTGTCTCGAGGTTTGGTTGGGTATTAAATACATGCACGCACATGTGTAGTTTCTGCTATTTTAATTGCAGATTTTTAAACGGCAACATTCAAACAACACGACAGATCTTTGGACGACAGACGACGCTGAATAATTTGATGACGTCGGGGTTAACCAAGGTGTGATTGGACACTCCACATAGCCCCGCCTATACTTATCTATATTCGCATACGAGGTCTTGCGCTAGATATCTAGCGCAAAATTAAGAAAAACCTAAGATTAAATACATGGTTGAAACCAGGTCGTCTTCAGTTGATTTGCATAAACAGTGGCCGCGTGAGGTCGCTGTTTGTCGCTATATTTTTGCACTGTTCACTGCATGCGCGCGGCAATATATCGACGAACGTCTTGCGCAATAATACTCCATATAAAGCAAATTTAAATTTCCACATTGACGTGTATCCAAAGTTGTGGGCGCTAAACACAAATACATTTTTACAATCTAAATTTGTTATATTCACGTAAAGTTACTAAACTCCGATAAACCGAATGTTTTAAGTGTTGGTAGATGGCATTTCATGCATTCTTTTACTCATTATGGTCTGATCAGGATATAATGCTCGGCCTTATTATAGCATGACTTACTCCGTTCTGTAATGAGGTATTCAATTACATAGACCGATTTCATTTCATGTAATTTAGTGTTCTTAAATGCTGGTATTGCCTAAATGCCACGAGGAAGTACATAAAGGTATCTCGCAGTTAAATACCAAAAGCATCCGTCACCATATAATTATCTCCGCTTCAGTTTCTCAATCAATACCAATCGAAAAGATTAAAGCGATTGAGGGCCCTAAGGACTTTTGAGATGAACTTGATGATTTTTTTTTTTACAACGGTCAGAAATTGTTCGTGTTTCTTTTTAATTTATTTTTTAATATCACTTTGGAGTATCGACTCATTTTAATTAGGTCAATTTTCGATGACAATACTTGGCTATAGATTGTACGGTCTGCAGCCACTTCTCATAGACTCGTGTGTAATGTCAAGCCGTAGTCAAGTAAATATTCGGACATGGCTTAACTGTAAGACCTGATGTCGTTTTGTCTTCGGAAAAGTGCCTGAAATCGTCATAGGTACTTCCTGGTCTAAGTGGCCGGTTTTGGGGGTACAAAATAAAGTCAAGTGTACAATGGGTTGCATTTTTCGTAAAAAAATTTTTTCTTCTCTTGAGGCAGTTGGAAATGGCACGGTGCAAAAGTTGAGATTATTTCCTTTCCCGGGAGAAACAAATAATAAATAAAATCATTATTAAATTTACAAACGACAAAGACCAAAAATGAAACAAAAATACCAGTTGATTGTCAAACTGTTCTTTGTGATACCGCGTATGGGTTTGGTTCTAGAAGCAGTAGTAACTGGTTGATTTCAGTTTGCAGCATTTTTCTGTTGATCAATGACTTAAAGTCCAGCTGGGGCCGATTTCACGAAACTCGTCTTAACTTACGACACATCTTAGGACCGTGGACGAATCACCTCTCTAAAATCTATCGATACGCAGTGCCGATCTTTGGAACAGCGTATAACGTTCCAACTGGTACCGGGCACGCTCCAACCATACCAGGGGCCTATTTCATAACACGTGTAGGCACCCAAATTTATATAGCATAACAATTCTTCCTTGGAAAATACAGGGTTACAAACCAACATTTCAGTTGATGTATTGTTTGTAACTGGTTCAGCTGTTTTTTTGCTCTGAATGAAAAGCACGTGGTTTTTTGGGGCTGATAATCTGTTTTTACTGAGCAAGACTTTGTTAATTTTGTGCTACACATTTTGTGTGCTTACATGTTTTATGAAATCCGGGATGAACGCGGAGTTCACCTAGTTTGTTCTACCTGTGGGACAACACGCCATAATTCCCCCTAAAGAAGGCGCAACCGCACCGAAACCGTCGGTTTCTTATCCGGTGAGCACTGAGTATATTTTTTTTGTTACACATTTGCATTCACATATACGTACGTAACCCGTACGCAAGAAATTCTGGACTGGGGTCCAATTTTACTGGTACACATGTACATAATTTTCACTTTGTCGCTTCGAGAACCAGTTTACCTAAAAAAATTAAATTCCCGTAACACTTGAGCGTCAGTTGTGTGATAGCGCCCTCTTGCCCCGGGCGCTGACATCTTGTTTTACTTCGTGTGGCATTCGCTGCATTTACAAGCAAGTTCGGTTGGGCGACTAGATTGACTAGACTTTACCATTAGTCAATCTAGTTGTTACTCGAACGCTGCGTGGTTTGACTAGCTAGTCCAACTGGATAAACCTAGCCCCGGACCATTAGCCTCAGTCATGACCTTTCTAAAAGGTCAACGCGAGGAAAATTGTCAAAATGGCGGCGCTTACCAACAGCAACACGTGTGTCGTCGATGTCAGAACTTTATGGCTTACGACGGAGCTCTAAAGACTGTGGTTATTTCAAAAGAATAAACCGTAGGCATAAGGCTAAATGTCATCCAAAACCGTAAAATTACAAAAGATAAAGAAACAGCGACTGAAAAAATGGTCAGTTTGTGAAAGCGTGCTGCGCTATATACGTACGTGCGTAGCTAGCGGATGTCAGACAAGTCGCGGACCGTTGAGACAACTCGACTCGGGACAAGTCGACCGTTAGACAACTCGCCCGTTGAGACAACTCGCCCGTTGAGACAACTCGACCTTTGAGACAACTCGACCTTTGTGAGAGCTACTTCGACGTTTACATTGTTTATAAACAGTTAATGTTGGGCCGACTTTCCTCATGCAATGTTGCCAAACTTCTTTGTTGACAAACTGCAAATTCATTGTACCTTTACCATGTTAATGTTATTAATGCTTGCTATTTACCCTCTGTTAACAATTTAGGTGTAAGCTTAGTCCGAAAAAAAACAAAAACGGTGGCGTCCAGAAATTGTGCACACAATCGACCGAGTGGGCTCCCTAATTGGTCGTGGCGCAATTGAATAATTCTTGGAAAATCCAAGTTTAATATTTACGAACTTCTTTTAATGTCAGGTTTCAGTCAATAAAAGGGTAAAATATTACTAGATTTCACAGGCGTCTGTACATTTAATGTGACAGTATTTAAAACTGGTTTTTAAATTAACATTGCAGGATCAGGAATGTTGAGATTTAACGTCCGTATAGTAATTATGTGAACCATGAAGTGCTTGTGTGTAAAGCCCCAAATTTATATTTGATGTCCAAAAATAATTAAAAATACAAAAATAATATTGCTTGTACATGTATCAGGTTGTATGAATTGGCCCCAGAATTTGTTTACTGTATGGCATTCAAATATGGCTTTCAAATAAAGCTTCAGTTCAGTGCCACTGAATTTTTTGTTTTGTTTAAATGTTAATTGGGCCTAACCGGTTTTCTATGGAGCATAAATACACGGCGGGTCTTTTCAAGTTCAGGAAAGAAAATCTAGTTTTATGATTGGCCATTTTTTATTAAGTATTTCCCCGCAATTCACTAAATATCTGTTGTCTTTCCTCCATGGTATAGCTACTTACGTTAGTCTTACGCGAGAGCTCAGAAGCCATATTGACAAATTTCCGCAAAACGCCCTCTTCGTTTGATTTTCGTCATTTCATGACAGAGGCTAATGGTTTCTCGAGTCACTCGAGTTACGTCACGGTTTCAAGATGGCGGAAAGGTAAACTGGTGCAAGCTTTGCAAAAGTTTACAATAAATGTTTCCAATGATGATAACTCTTTGCAATAACAATTTTTTATTTATTGCACTAAATAAGTGGAGAACATACTACAAACAAATCATTAAAAAAATACAAATTACGTGTCAACATTTTTCTTCGTTCACAACATGAAAGCAAGTCGTCTGCTCCCCATTTAGATTTGACGTCATGCGCGACCGACTAAACGCGTTGGAGTTAAAATCAGACCACGCATGTGTAAAGTTGAATGGGAAATCGAACAGAGGGAGTAAATCAGCAATGATCAGTGAGCACCCGAACTTGCTCAAAGTTGTTCCTCTCGTTCATTAAGTCTCGTGATTGGTCGTGATTAATTCATAAGTACCCATTCACTACCACCAATGGCGTGGTGGCAGCGTCGAAAACGTTTCCACGCATTTTCAGCTCAAAAAGTCAGGGGAAAGTGGCCAGAAAATGCCTCAGATTGCAACACAGAGCACTGATCTAGAATCCTAAATTTTCCGGGACACCTCAATGGCCCCAGACCCCACGCACTAATGGCTTTGCGCTTTCGTCGCGCTTGCATTGCTCCCCAAACAGATTTCATTGCCAACTGGCCCAACATTTGAGAGTCTGGTGCCGCCACTGAATGGGCCCACAGTTAAGTTCCACACGTCCTGTACATATGTTTTTAATCAGGCACTGGTCTCGGAGCTATTTTTTGTATAGCTAGCTGCATGGGTTCTTTTTCTGTGGTTCAATCGACCGTAGTGTGTTCATTCAGCCGTGGAGGTAGGAATAGCCACATTTCAACCGTACACGTAATAGGCCTACTGGTTCGTTTTATTAATGGCGACGTGCTCACACAAGTACTAAAACCTAACTTCACACGGATATAAATTCAAGGATTATGATCTATTTCGGCGGTGTGACAACATCAGAACCAAATTCTGTCCGATAAGTGAGAACCCAGCTAGCCACAGACGTACAACATGGGTAAGTGACCGTATATTGAAGTTGTTGTTTTTAGTGGTGAAAGTTTGTATAGGGATATTCAACCTATGGTTCGACCATGGACATAGCTTTAGCCTAGTTAATCGCTGTGTTGTATCATGGAGCTATTTCTTTTTATAGCTCCATGGTTGTATCATGTAGGAATAAGTTACTGCGTGGTGCGCTGACTGAAAGTTATACCAAGCAAGCGCTTGCAGAATGTCACTGCATTGCATTACCGGAGGAATAAGAAGGAAGGGTAAACATAGGTTGACGTCATTGGAAAGAATGTGGTATCCTGACACCACTGTGACTTAAGCGGTAATTGTGTACAAAGTCTATCGAAAGTCGAAAGTCGAATTATTTCCTAACAAAGTTGGAAATGTTTCTCAGTCCTAGATTCCTGTCTTCTCAATATTTATTTTGCCATCGATTGACATTCATTGAGATGCAAAGAAAAAGATGTGTTAAGTTGCAACATTCTTTCCCCAACGTGCCAGTATACAAGTCTTGATCTTTTACTTGTTTGGTCAAATGACGAAAATGTAGATTTTTTTCGCGATCATGGCAAGTCTCAATCACAAAAGCTCTTTTCCATAACGGCACGGAACGGGTTTTGGTTCAGACCATAGACGAACAACTAAACCTTTTGTGTATGTATTCCAATCGTATTGGGGCAAGCTTAAGGCTAGTTTATTCAGCCTCACTCGGGTCAAATTTAATTGTGACGGCCCAGGTCAGTCAGCCAGCGATAGTTCAGTCATGATATTTCGAACATATTTAGTACCGCGGAAAATTATTTGCTGAAATAATGCACGAATTTACACAACTAATGTGTGTCGTGTGTACAAACGAGGATATTAGTATACAATCTACAGTACATTTACAAATTATTGAATGTTGTTTCTCAGCAACATCAGACCAAAGCTATAAGCTAATGGGTATAGTTGAAGTATACTGTCAAGTTTATTAATATGTACAGACCCGATTGTTTGTAATCGCTAGAGGTTAGGTTGTTTTTGTCGCCATGAGCTGTCACTAAATACACCTGCGAGAAGTGTGCGATACATAAGGCTGTATAATAAATATACAGCTCTTATATGATGCGATATAATCAACAAGGAATGATTAGTCCCATTCGCATTTGCAGCTTAATGCCGGCGTTGGACCTCCATAAAAAAAAACTGTACCAACTCTTGAAAAAAACACCAACAAATTAACGTAGAATGATATCATAATTCAAAGCAGTTAAAACTAGTTTTTTTTTGTTTTTTTAATCGATAATTTATTGAATACATGTGATTTTAAAATGTAATTTAAAAATGCTGGCACGGTTAGCTCTATTGTGCCCTAAATGATTAAATCAGTTCCCGTATATTATTAACCATTTGAAGTAATCTCCACTCTAAATTCGCAACAGTTTTTGTGATTTTGAAGGCATTTACTAGCTGCGAGTAGGTTAATATTAATATTCTGTTTCGAATAATAAATCAATAATGTTAGCGAACTTTGCCGAGTATCTCTGTACTTGGCAAGCTGCCTATCCCAAGACGCGAGCATTCTCAGCTGTTGAATGCATTCACTGGAGTCACTCCTGATGATCTTGCTTCATATATTATGAGGAGAAACATTCTTTGGTTTCGTCACTACTCTAATGAGCACAACGTCCAGATCGCTATGCATGCAACTTGATCTATAAGTCTGTATGGCGGAATTTAATGAGACTTATTGCTGCAAGAACATGTCTGTGTCTGCAAGACATCTGTCTGTCTGGTAGTTGCCTTCTTATTCCTCCATGCTTTAACTGTGCAGAGGACCTTGGATCCCTTACACTTGAGCTGGCTTCATTCTAAGCAAATGTACGCGCCAAGAAAAAACCTGAACCAAACGCCATTATACGACATAGTTGGTACCCCATTATCTCTACGCAGGAAGTTTCCGCGCTAAGCGAATCAGTGTGGTTTGTGTTCCAACAAATCGCGGACTTACTAACAATCTTATTTGCGGAGATGATTAGCCCTATAAACTAAGTGGTACTTGACTTTGAGTTAGATAACTGAGAGGATTGCACGCGATGAGGATTAATCTTATATATACAACCCACAATGTGTGTACAGGTGCATGTAGCATTTAATCAACAATTCGTCTTTAATTAAATATGTAGAACAGGGCATCCTGCGTTCTTGCCATCGACACAAGATGAGAACAGCTAGGGCATCCTGCGTTCTTGCCATGACTTGCCAATTTGTCATCTTTGCTAAGGATTTAGTAGCAGCGGCCCTTGGTTTCCCGGTCCAGATGAAAGTGATATTTGACGAGTCAACATTGAATGGATAGAATCATAAGCATGATCATGTGTCGTTGTAAGGCTTAGGCCTATATGGTATTTGATGTGATAAATCTAGAAATTTGTCGTGAAATTTGAAAATATATCGTTGTGATGTTTTTACATAATTAATTGGTTGTGTAAATTGTACATATTATTATGCTTGAATACGGTAAGTTTATGACAATCTTGTAAACAAGTTAATAACGTGACTTTGTAGCAAGCTGAATGGCAATATAAATATTATATCAGATTCAATTTTATATAACCATTCCATTCTTTTCGATATGCCGCTCCGCTTGCTTGCGCATCGACATTTGATCGCAATATTTGTTTAGGTTCTAAAAACCTTATCATAAGCCCTGGGGCCAATTTCATAGAGCTGCTTAAGCAGAAAAATTGCTTAAGCACAAAACATCATAGCTTAGTAAAACCAGCTTACCAGCCACAACTCCATGTGATGTATATTGTTTGTGATTGGTACTTAGCTGTTGTTAGCTTAGCATAATGATAACATGGAATTTTGGCCCATAACTCGATTTACCAAGTGGACTTTTTGTGCTTAACCCTAACTCCCTACACAACAAAGGAAGTTGGAGGATTTTGGAGGAATTGTATCGTTCAATAACAATGGTGAGGGAGTTAGGGTTAAGCTATTTGTGCTTAAGCATCTCTATGAAACTGGCCCCTGGATTCGTCGGCGCGGCGCGCGTGACACTGCAAAAATAATTTGAAACGAAACGAAACGAAGAAAAACTACAAAGCGTAAATCTGTGTTTTCATTATATAAAAGAAAGAATGTGTCGCGTGGCTTCGGATATTTCAATGGGCTGAACCTACAGTCCTGCATTAACATGAACTATACGTTGCAAATCTCAGTATTTCTTAATAAGTATCAGTATCAGATAATGTACCAGGAAACCCAATGTTTGATTATAGGTTTAGGTAGGCTGCGAATTGTCCTTCAAACGACATCACGCTGAGATTTCGGAATTTACTTATCTTTACAAATCACCCGAAGCCTCGAATTAGAAAAATTACAACCTCCAATCTCGACTACGAGAATTTCTTTCCTTATTATATATGTACCTATAATATTTATATGCCCATCACATTTCATTGGTTGCTTTGTGTAAACATTTGGTATTAACAGCCTACTCAAGAATGACCGTCAAGTTTAAAAAACAATCGTCAAATTTGACATTCTGTAGATCGATTGCTATGTTAATTAATTAAAAATGAATACACAATTAATATTTTGTATGCATATCAATAGCTGTTAAACAAAACCATACATTTAAAGATAGTCACTATATTGTTTAATTTATATGGTGCATTCCCTTGTTGGGCCATTATGAACACACCCCACCACTTTACAAGCACATGTCAATGACGTCATCTATTATTCCCTTGGCTTTATGAATGAACACACCGACAGATAGATAACCGATCGATAATCAATCGATACTCCGTTGAGATATTACAAACTGTTTCTTCGTTTACAGCGCTAGCGCGTCGGGAAAAAAAACCAGGGCCATTAAATTAATTTCAGCGGGAACTACAAGAGTTGAAAGTACGCATACATTATTTACCGTATCGAAGTTGCAACGTTAGTTGGCGCGCTATTTTGTTCTATATTATTAAATGATTCAAAACTAAACAGGAATGTATAATAGACGTCACCATAGTTACCAAAGTCCAGTACTTGAGTCCGTGAGGATCACGTGACAGCACCATATGGTCAGCTGTAGCCGTCAACTCGTCATCATTTGAGAAATATAATAAAAGCTGTCAGATTCGGATGGCTGCCTTGCTTATCGGGTAGTAATATTTCACCAGACGGTAAATGGTATTCGTTAATAAATAGTGATTTTGAAGAGGTAAACAGTGGCAAGTAGCCATTATTGACATCGATACAGCTGGCGTAAACGAATTTTATTGGCCTGTTAGAATCCCTGGTTTCGTCCTCGTCTTAAGCCGATAGACTCTCAACTGCGGGAATTCCTGTCCAGCCACATCCTGGTGCCTGTTGTTGTTGTTGTGTTTCAGAAACATTCAATCGGTTGATGAAATATTTCCATTTGCTTCTATTTCTATTTGCTTAATTCTTAGTGATTCGGAAATCGGAGGCCAAAGACGAAGCAACGGTTTCGAAAAAAACCTATGATTCTGTAACTCAGTCATGAGAAACTCACATTTTGTTTGACTAGTTTTTATTTCACGCTATAAAAAAAGGAAAAGGTACCTATGAATTCATGATTGAAAACAGTTGTCAAAATGTGTCACCTTACAGCTAATTATTTGTTGGCAATGTGATAGCAAAGGTTAGTTATTGATTTCTATGATTTTCTTATATAATTGTAGCATGTGTTTATCTAGTTTATCGTTTCGGCTTTTGACCAACTATCTTACCTTGTTGCCACGAGTTCAATGCATTACAAGAAGTCTTGTTGACCTTTACTTTTTTTAATAATCGATTTTTGTTTGTTTATGTTGATTTAATACTGACAATAAGCCATTTGCGCGTGACCCCGAGTTAAATTTAAATAATATCTGGTACACTGACTTGTTCACTCAGCTTGGCACAGTTTAACTTTAAATTCTCCAGACCAAAGACACTGTTGCTATATCACGTGATTCGGGGCAAGCTTTTGCATAGTTACGTAAGAGACGCTCAGCACCAATACATTGTTTATAATGGTTGAGAATGGTACAAAGACACCACACCAGACCATTCCAGAGCTGGGGGTTGCTAGCGTATGACGCGTAAGGCTTGCCCCGAATCACGTGATATAGCAACAGCGTCTTTGGTCTGGAGAATTTAAAGTTAAACTATGCCAAGCTGTGTGAGCAAGTCAGTGTACCAGATGTTATTCAAATTTAACTCGGGGTCACGCGCAAATGGCTTATTTGGGAGACCGCAGGCAACATAATAGGACAAGATAGCTCAGTTCGTAGAGCGCCGTCCCGGTATTCCGATGACACACTGTACGAGTTAAAGGGCGCCCTCTGTTTTAATGGAAAACTATACATGAAACAACTGTAAGACAGGGAATTAGTTTGGTCACAAATCTTCTAATTTTAAGGTAGTATACACCATTTACAACCATCAAAAAAACAAAACTACTGGATTTTTTAATTGTTTCTGCAGGTAGGTTGGTACATTAGCCAATCAGAACACAGATGATGTTGACGTCATCGATGATGTTAGAGTTGTCTGGGACAAATTAACCCTAACCCCTAACCCTAACCATAGAGAAAATTCCTTTCTATATGCCCTAACCCCTAACCCCTAACCCTAGTCAGATCCCAGACAACTCTAACATCATCGATGACGTCAACACCATCTGTGTTCTGATTGGCTAATAAATGTACACTATGTACCAACCTACCTGCAGATAAAATTATCGCCGGCCGGCCGGCAATCGTTGGAAAACCCGACCACTTTTAAATACTGCCCCCAATTTATTAAATTTAGTCAATTCAAATTGTTTATTGAATACTGTTACACGTCTGTGAATGGGTCCCAGCCAGTTGGTCTGGTTTCCCGACCTAATAATTCCACAGACAGACGTCTATACATTGCTGCGTTTTGTGCTAAGGAAGTCAAGAAACCTGACTACAAAAACAGCATTAAATTTCTTGGTTTTTCCAGCATCTATTATTTAAAAAAATAGGGGGGGCCCTTCGAGGCTGTGATTGCGAAACGCTGTGGTACCGTCCATTATCAAAATAGGGGGGAACAATTTTCTCACTCGAAAAATAAAGAGTTTTTGGCATCCAATCTTAACATCTTGTCTTTTGTAGTTGTACAAGGTTGTTATTTACCTTAATGTTTATCATCCAATGACAAAAATTGTATTGAAAATGAAAAAAGCAGTCGAAAAAATTAAGCGTTGACGTACCGTTGATGCGCGTGGAGATTGTGCACAAATACTCAAACGACGTTAACAAATACCTCCCCTAAAAAGGGCAATAATAATCGATAAATTGTGAAAAATCGTGCTTTGACCCCACTCATTTTTTTCCATGGATACGTTAAAAAAGAATGTAGCAGTGATATACTGAATTTTAAAAAAAATCTGCCTGTGACCCCCTTGCGTTTTATCGTGTTGTTTTCGAACGAAAATGGCAGAAAATGACATCGCCCCAAACAAAATCCGTGTAGATCGTGCCTGTGTACCTGGCTTTGCGGACGTTGTATGAATCACTAAATGCGGAAAGCGATACACGGAGCAAATCTGTACGTGTTTCAATGGTGCGCTTCGCGGTAGCGATCTATACGTATTTACTGTGTGAGATGTGTGGCTCATGAGCGTGGAAGAACGAATGAGATACATTTCAACGTTGGTGGCGCACTTTCTTGGGCCCCCCTCCGCCCCCCCCCCCCCCCCCCCCCCTGACACACCACCTATCTATCAGGGTTTTGCAAGAACAAGTTACGCGTGTCAAGAACAGACCGCCCGAACTCGGCCTATAGTATCTGCTGCCCTCACCCGTTCAAAAGAATTGTTTCATGCACTTCATTATCACAAAGAGGGCGCTCTTTAACAAGACGCCAAGGCCGAGTTCGCGAACTCGGTTATCGCGCTCGAACGGCAGGAACGCCACCCGTGAACATTGCACTCGGAACAAGAACACACACCACCTATCCATCAGGGTTTTGCAAGAACAAGTTACGCGTGTCAAGAACAGACCGACCGAACCCAACCCTAGAGTATAAAAGTATTGTCCAGGTTCAAGGTCTATGCATGTATTATAATTCAAGTTAAACAAACAATAAATAGAGCTAATCATGTTTTGAAGTTTTCGTTTTTGAAGATTGGTTTGATTTGAGATAATTTAATAAATCCTGACAGTTACAACAGTGTTCATTTTGTTTTACAATCCACAAACAGTGTTTGTTGTTACTATTATTAACCCTAACTACACAACAACAGACTCTGGTGTTAATTTAACACTATTTGTGTCTATATTATAGGACTATCTGGATTTACATTTAACTGGTGTTTTCCTTTGAGGACGTCCCGCGGCCTGAGAGGAATAAATCTTGCTCTCCAAATCAATCCAAAATATATCGTGTTTTGAAGAGTTTCAACCTCGGCCGAAAACCGTGGTTGTAGGCCCCCTATGTTATTTTTTTGAAGCAGAGAAACGCGCGGTGGATAAGGGGATAATTTTCGTGTGAGGGGGTGGATACATAATTAACAGGTGAATTTTGGCGACCTTTTCCAAAGCGACTAATTAACGTTAGTTTAGCGTCATAATATTACATAAAGCGATCGTTGTACGGCAAGCATTCTTGGGGTAGAATGCACCCCATTATCGAGCAGAAAATGCCGCCTCACTCGGCGTTTCCCCGGAGACTCGCGTTCCTGACAGAAAGCTAACGTCCTCTTAAGACACCTGAGAGATGTCTCAAGGAAAACACGAGAGAACCTCCCGCATGACTTGAGTAGAGACTACTTTAATTACTGCCTCGTTCCGCTTGGGTAACTCAGAGCTAATTAAGCGCACCATAAAGCACACGGTGAGGCACCTTCCTTATTCTTGGCTTAAACTTGAAGACCTTGGAAAATTACTTACTTCGGTAAGATGAGTTAGGGATTAGCACTTACGGTGGACAGTCGATTGAATATATTAATACCAACTAAAGCTGTAATTACCAGTGCAGTTACTGCAGAGAACTATAATAGTTGGACTAAGCATTTTTTTTCTGAACAAGGAAGATATAAAAATACGGACATTGTATGTTTTCTAAACGTTCTTTACATTAATTATGTAAACAGTGCCATTGTCACCACAACAATAATCTAGATATTTGCCATCCGTGAGGTGTAATATATTATTCCATTTTTTGAAAATGTTGATAGTATTTCAATATTTCCCTCATTTGGAAAATAATTATTTCAGTCCACAACGGCCCTTCTCTGTCCACACTTTCAATGCCATGAAAGAAATGCGCCCTTTGAAAAACATGCGATAATTCTCCCATGCAATAATGACAAATTTGTGGTAATTTTTCGCAATAATCCCGTCAGAGAATACCTCTTTAATCCTCCCTTGTCTTGTCATTAATGTCATTCAGGCACGTTGGGTATCGAGTCTATAATAGTCAGCCATGTAGTCTGGCTATATGGCGCGCGGTGAATCATCTTAACTAACGGGGTTTATCAAACACTGGTTTGGTTTGGAGTTCGTCTTTGTCTCCAACCCAAGATTTATAAGAATATAGGTTTGATATCTAAAGGGAGAATACACCAACCGTTGGTCTTGACGTTGTATATCAGGAATTAATGTACGTGTTGGTAGAAGATATTAATTGAGTCTGTCATGTCGGGGATCGGAGTAAATGACGTTGTTATAAAGCTGGAGCCTCACGGAAACGAAGCGAAGCCCATATTTCATAAACTACCTTGAGGTTCAGCTGGCTTGTATAGCGAGACCCCAGCTCTTTGCATCCTAGGCCTCCCATGCCTCCCATGCCTCCCATGCCTCCCATGCCTCCCATTGCACTCATGAACCGAACTATATCAATAATGCATGAACATTTAATACTTGCACAAGGCAAGGCAGAGGCCCGTAACCTTTTCCACTTTTCCATTTTAGATTCTAAGACGTTAAGCAGTTATCTGAAGATTTCCATTATCCGTCTCTAAAAAAACTTATAACGAGATGGATATCAAGCAATTTCAGGACTAGTTTAGTAATAATTGAGTTTAAAACTGGAAATCATCATATAATTCCATCATATAATCATCTCAATGAAGGTCAATCAATGCAAACATGTTAAAAAGACACAAGTCTGGGACTGAGAAACATTTCTAATTTTGTTAGGAAATACATGTACTTTGAAAAGATTTTCTCGACTCTCAATTAATTAAGAATATATAAACACTTATTCTCACCTCCACATTGTCAGAATTCCAATTCTAATCAGCCCTCTAAATCTAAACTGGTTTCAAGTTTCATGCTAATCGTTATTCTATAACCTGATATTGCACGAGCGTTTTAAATTGCAGATTAAATTAAATTAAATATACATTACAGTACTTATTTTGGGGTTTTTTTTTGGGTTTTTTTGTTGTTGTTTTTTTGGGGGGGGGTTGGGGTGAGTTTACAAGGTGTTCATTTTAAATTTTGACCTTTGACCTTTCACGATCCGAATCAACCACTCAAAATCTCAATACAAGTACTATGCATACATTTGTTATAAGCATCCTTGTTTAAAGTGTTCCTCAGTCATAAATATTTTTTTAAATATAAATTAGCATTTACACATAATGTTGAAGAACAAACTTGCGTAAGATTAAGTTTGCTAATTATTGTAGTCGGGCATGATGTCACCGATAATTATAGCGCCCTTTTTACAGTGAGCCAATTAGCACAATCAAAATTTTCTTGGATTCGTATTAAAATACATGGCGGTAAACCAATGACCAAACCTTTCTGAAAAATAGAGGTCAGTAGAAAGTGGTCAGCAGTGAGAGGTCAGCAGTAAGAGGTCAGCAGAAAGAGGTCAGCAGTAAGAGGTCAGCAGAAAGCGGCACCGTGAAATATCAAAGAAACACGAATCACATAAGACATATAGAAACAGTGTGTGTATAGCGCGCGCCATCTTCGGTAATTTCATCAATTTGTACGAGATTTGATTTCCAACTAATAATTGACGCGATAATACTCCTGATGTATTCATAAAATGCCACATTTAGCCGGCAGTGATGAATAAATCATGACGTAATATAATTATGATTTGCATAATCGAAGTAATGTTTGATGTATTCGACATGTCTGCCTTGAAGCTGGTGGTTCATTCTGTATGGGGTGGGTTCGCTAGATGTTATCTCAATTGCATCTTGTTTAACAATTTCCTTAGTCATTTTCAGTTGTATAATCTTGTCCTTGAAGTCCGTATAGTCTAGCCTTGGCAAACGTGCTCTCTGCGTCCCCGCTGATCGATTGACACACGCGCTTATGCATACCGAACACGGTAGATAATACGCCCTGACTGATCAACTTAATACAATTAAACTGACAAATTCAGACACGCATGACATGTTGTCAAGGTAGATGCGTCATTCTCATTAGAGCTGCCTAGCAGACGATCTTCCCTCATTAAGACCCCCCCCCCCGGATTATCTTTTGTCCCGCCCATCCCAATCATAATCGTCCACTCTGTTTGCATCCAATAAACGATATCATAATCTTAATTTGTCAACATGTTATTGTGCCGTTAATATCATGTCAAGTTCTGTACTGAATAAATCCGCCTCTTCTTTGTATTCTTTATAAACCTTAAAATACTTAAATTTAATTTAAAGGTTAGGGTTGAAAGGTCGTATGAAAGGTAAACAATGACTGAAAGATGTAACCGTTCTGTATTTAAGGTTTGTGCTCTTCTGAACATATGCATAATATATTTGTTTTCATCCGTACGTATTTATCGTTGCCGAATTCCAAAGTTTGCATGAATAAATCATTTTCCATCGCTGCATATGGCCTGATAATTTCTCATCAACATCCAAGCAGCCAGTCAGAGGGGAAAAAAAAGATAAGGAAAGAAATGGTGACGCCGCTTGTCCCGCTGCAGATATCTTGAAGATGTTACGTAGCACGAGTAGAGACTCTTCAGCGAGGCTAGCGTATCCGGCCACGGGGTAATTATTCCAAAAACCCCGTCTAATTATCCATGCCGCGCGCACACCTTTGCCTGGCCGGCCATAATCGATATTCCTTCCTACGAAAAAAACGGGCGTGTACATTCTAGTCTCCCGTGTGGGAAGAAATCTGGGTAGAATGTTTGGCAAAGGTCAGATGATGGAGGTCTGGTTGTATAGTCGGGGAATGTGCGGATGGGTATACGAGGAAATCCCTGATCGGTGCAAAGGCAAATATCCCAATCACCGCCTCAATTCAAAATGTTTTTGATGGTTACGCAGACAAAATGTGTCGTTAAATGTATAAGTATAGTCCATCAATATTTATGATGGGTCCGAACCAGACATTTTTTCATCAATGAATAATTTCTTCGAGTCGTGTTTTTTTTTTACTGATTAACATGTCATCCATTGGATCCATTTCAGCCCTACCTTTTTTTCCTTCACACACAGTTTCTTGGGTCTTTTATTTAAAAAGTGTACACTTAAAATTTGAAACGTAATTTCCAGTTACTGTCGCTGTTGTAACTCTACATTTGAATATACAATATCAACCAAATTCACCTTATAGATAATTCTCCATTTTACCGAGCATGTTTTACGTTAACTTCTTATTTTCTGCTCTTTTTCTTTTAATGTCGACCCTGATCCATATATTTCTGTTGGCAGTCAATCTCCCATTTACCTCCTCGCAAGCTTAAAATAAACTAGAACATAAACACCAATAAAACACAGGTACATTTAAACGCCTTCGTCGGTATAGTTTTGACGACTAAGGCCCCCCTCCCCCATCTCTACCGACCTTCCTGTTCTGGGGGCCCATGGTCGTCTTAACACGACATAATATATTGCTTCAAGATCTATCAACCCTTATGTAATTTTCTTCTTTAAGGACGAAGGATGCAAGAAGCTAGCCAAGGTGTTGGAGGTGATGATATCTTATCTTCGCCATGGTGTTACTCAGCACTGTAATTCAAGATGAAAAGTGTTTATCTAGCACTCTAAGCTTGGAATAGATTCCTTCGTCGTGTTGGAGGCATGACGTCAACAGTTGTTACTAAATATATTCAAGTTAACGTCGATTACAGCTTTGAACCCAACGCCATTGTGTCTACCGCCTTGTTATATTTTTCAAATTTATTCAATTCAAAATAGTTGTCCCGAATGTATTGAAAACAAAATACATTATAAATACCAATGCCAGAAATTATATTCAATTTCCGATCTAAACATCTTTAAAATAAGAACCATGTTAACTTGTTGTATTTTGCTGGTTCCCTCACTTTTAACCTCAACAGACTAAAGAATATAGATTTTCAATAGTTTCATAATTAAGTCTGAAAACAATATGTCACTGTTATTCTAAAAACGTCAGTCTGGATTTGAAATCTTAAAACTGTTGTCCAGTATAATGAGGATTTCTATATACACCTGACCTTTATCTCCTTCTATCATCTTCTCAAGTTATTCTGAGAAATCTAAGGAGCCAAGGAAGGAGTCCCGCCGTCCGGCCAGGGACCTCTATCTATCTCAAGAGAGCATCTTAGATCAGTCTACATACATGTACAACATACTGACCTGGCACGCATGGCTATCAGGCAATGTAATGTAATATCCATTAATTAAACACGAGATTGTCTATAGCCGAAACATCACATTTCAAATGTTTACTTGTATTATTTCAATTTGTTTTATCTTATCCTCCCTGAAATACAAAAAAGACAAACAAATTGACACTCTTTGATCCAAATGGGCAAGGGCGCGAAGAATAAAAAAAACACGACATCACTTTTACACCCATTGTCAAACCGTGGCTTTTGATAATGTTATAAATATTGTTTTTATTGGTTACAAAATACACCTGTCGTTTGAAAATGGCGCAGATATGAGATGCAATTTAACAAAAACAACTCACTTTTTCATTATTCGACTCGAAGATACTGGGAAATGTTCGTAATTGGTGATACTGTTGGTGAGATCCGATCGTCTGCTAGTGTGTTTTCTTTCACAACAGGTGTATGTAAAATCCACTTGTAATTAAATCTACCTTCACATGTATTGATCCTATCTCTACTCGCTCTCTGCACATAGCCTATGCTGTGTTACCTTCAGTCGAAGATTGTGAATAAAGTGTCAAAATTGCCCCGTGCTCACGAATGTTTTCTCTGAAAATAAGATGGTTACAAAAAAGTAATCAAGATATTAGTTTTGATGGCTCTGCGTTCAGACTGCATTAACGTTAAGACTCGCCACAGAAAATAATACACGCGCGTGACGCTCCAACCGCACCAATCACTTGCAACGGTTCATACCTCATGACTTTATACTCCTGCCTTCTGCGCATGCGGGATGTGCTCGCTCAGGTCAACACCCAGGTAGCCTCTTCTCGAGCACCTTAGCTTGTTAGATTAACGCTGTTTAGAAGCTTGTTATTCTACCCCCCTTTTTGTGCACAAATTTGGGTTACGAGTAGATGGCCCAAACGAAAAAAAACAGGGGGCGGATGAGCGCAGTGATAAAGTAAGCCCTGGGTTTTGTATGTGAGCATTTCACACGTCGAATATTACCGGAGGTTGAAATTACTACAGGAGTGGTAGAAACAAAAGGGTTATTTAGGAAACACCCCCTCCCCCCCTTTTCGGGACCCCTTATTTTCGAGACCCCTTATTTTCGAGACCCCCTATTTTCGAGAGATAATTGTGATATAGGCCTAGTAGGAGAGTTTTTTAAACTTGATTTCTGAAACTTTTGTTCTGTTCAGAAGAATATTATTTTGATAAAATTGACTCGACCTTTTCCTGCGGAAATTTGTTATGTGTTTTATTCTTAGCGCGTTTTAGCAATGTAAAGAGAGAAACATAACCCACTCATCTTATTTCCTTATAATTTTGTTGAGGCAAATTAATTTAACACAGAACTGCTACGGATCTTGCATAATAATTGTCATAATTGATAAAATGATAACTAAATTGTACCGATTACCGTAGCGTGTAGCGGGCGCAGCCGATGCCCTCCTTGGGCCCCTGCGCTACAATCCACGGCGTCGGTCGTTGTCGACAGACACGGTGAACCCTGGGGTGATTCACGAAGAGGAATGTTGACCGTTATTATACACGCTGTGTGGGTTCTAAGACCATGATGCATAATAATATGCCCGTGTCGTAAATTGATGTCAGTTAAGGCGGGAAGGTGTACAAGTATGAAATGTGTTAAGGTGCACGCGTTCGGAGCTGAACGTTGGGAGTGTCATGTGGCTCCATGTAGCGGTTTTACGTTCCTTAAATATTTTAAAGGTTCGCTAAACGTTTAATTAAACGTTCGCTGAGCGTTCGTTATACGTTTTGCCATACAAATTATATTTAAAGGTATAAATACTGTATCATTTGCAAATATAAGTCAAATGTGTAAAAAGGAAACACATAACTCACTTCAATTTCTTCGTATATTCTGTGAAAAATTACAACTCGATACAACATTTCTGTGCCGTTTATAAAGAAACGCCCCTTGTGTCAACCAGTTTATTACTGCAACGTTTAGTTACGCTCAGTACCTCGTTCACAAAAGTTATCCTCCGTGGATATAACTAGGGTCCAATATATAGGGGCTTAAGGGACCTTACTTTTTAGAAGGGGTGTAATTTAACTGAATGAGTAATGGATAAGGAGAGCTTGGGGTACTTCCATGCCTCTCCCCTCAGTCCCAGGAATAAGGATAATGTACATTATGATACTTGATGGAGGTTATTTTAACGAATGGTAATGATTAAAATAACGATTTTCCCGCCCTTTTCTCCCGCTATTTTTTAGCGGTGTCTGGAGCCGCGGGTGCGAGGGCCGCCATGTTGCACGTGCCCCGCAATCGACGTCGCAGCAGCGTCGCCAGCTTCGGGGACTCGTCCAGTCATGGCACCCCACGCAGGCCCTCTGTCGCCCTCTCAGATAGTCTGGAGTTCGAAAGTCCGAACGGTCGGCCACCAGACATGGCAGGTGAAGTGAACGACAGGGTATCTGACATCTATATGAGTCGTCGTTACGGGGCAGAGGTCAACGCCAAGGATACGTTAATCGCTGTGGAAAAATGGAAACGAAACCAAGCAGATAGCGAGAAGTTTAGCAAAGCACAGAAGAAACGAAGGGAATTTGAGTAAGTACCAACAACTTTTTGCAAACTTTCTGTCTGACGAAGACCTGAGTATACGAGTCGAAACGTTGGGAAGATCAATGATTCATTAGACCTGACCACTGTGACATTATGACGTCACTCTTTGTTTTTTGCGCTTGAACCGTTTCCATAGTTGCTAGGCGCAGAAGATTATCTTTGCTGTTTACCTTTTCGAAAATTTGAGATAATTGCGACGTTGCATTTTATTCGCATTAAATTTAAAACTTACAACAAATCCTGGTGTTAAAGGTTTATATGTAAACAGTTAAACGTTTATATGTAAACAAATCTTTAACGTGCATGTGCCATGGTGTAACAAAATGTAATTGTAACAGTTGTCATTCATGTGTCAACAATTATCCAAAGTCTACCAAGGAGTCAGACGTGTGCCATTAGTTACTTATGTTACAATCACTCCCAAAAATATCGCCATATCACATTTTATTTAATGACTTTATAATCTTCTCGTACGTATTATAAACATAACGCAATCGTTTGTTTTTTGTTACTTTTTTTCTTTTGAGTTTGAAGCAGCAAAATCGCTCGAAATCGTAAGAAGGGTGAATAACAACTAACTTAAAGTTTCAGCTTGGTGGATAATATACATTTTGAAAGAAAACAATCACAATTGTTGAAGTCTCGTAATTGGATTCCATTAGTTATACCCACGTTAACTCGTTTGTCCGTTGGCACGCATGTTTAACCTAGTAGGATGTGTGGACATTCGTATTGAAATGGATGCATTCAGCCCTGTTTGGGTTAAGCCACCCTCAATTATAAATTTTTCTTCGGAATGACACCATTTCAAGCGGAATAATTTCACAACTCGCAGGGTGTGTGTACCACTCCATTCTCCACTTGAAGAAAGAATGTTCTCGTTAAATCGGTCGGTACATTTTCAAATTATAATTGTAGATGTTTCTACCCTAACTCCCTAGGGTGTGTGTAACTCCCTAGGGTGTGTGTAACTCCCTAGGGTGTGTGTAACTCCCTAGGGTGTGTGTAACTCCCTAGGGTGTGTGTAATTTCCTAGGGTGTGTGTAACTCCCTAGGGTGTGTGTAACTCCCTAGGGTGTGTGTAACTCCCTAGGGTGTGTAACTCCCTAGGGTGTGTGTAACTCCCTAGGGTGTGTGTAACTCCCTAGGGTGTGTGTAACTCCATAAGGGTGTGTGTAACTCCATAAGGGTGTGTGTAACTCCATAAGGGTGTGTGTAACTCCCTAGGGTGTGTGTAACTCCCTAGGGTGTGTGTAACTCCCTAGGGTGTGTGTAACTCCCTAGGGTGTGTGTAACTCCCTAGGGTGTGTGTAACTCCCTAGGGTGTGTGTAACTCCCTAGGGTGTGTGTAACTCCCTAGGGTGTGTGTAACTCCCTAGGGTGTGTGTAACTCCATAAGGGTGTGTGTAACTCCCTAGGGTGTGTGTAACTCCCTAGGGTGAGTTAGTCTTGCATACGCACTGTGGACCTCCGAACAATATAGGTCCACACGATGCGGGAAGAGGTTACGGACTTGCCCATGTCCACAATCCGTTTTTCAGTTTCCGAAAATTCATATTATTAAAATTGGAGGATTCATGACTGTCGGGTTTAATTAATACAAACATTCCCTTAAGATGTCACGACGCTCATGTTAATAAAATAACAGTACCTAAGTGATGATTCTTAAGTGACTTGTTTTTATCTTTATATTTATCTTCGTCAAGTGCCTTTCACGGTGTGCTTGGGTTTGTAGACATTTATTTACTGACATTTCCCTGATTATAACTTTGATCCAAAACGTCTATAATCACTCCAACCATATACAGCCCTAAATTAATCAGAATGCCTGTACTATTTGTGGGACAGATAATTAAATCTGGTGTCAGTAATTGATGTGATCGCCAGGCACTGTTCCTATTCCCCGTAATCCGTTAAAATGACAGTTTAAAAATTACCAGCAATGTCCAGCATTTCACTGGGGACTCGGTCACGCAAGACCTGCCCGTTATTCACTCGCTACGGTGTCGTATGGCGCAACTAAACTCCCCAAATAACGACCCTTTTCGCAAATTCCCTGGTCCCATCTAAATGACTCACCCACCTCCTCAGCCCTTAGCATCAGGCCCACATTTTACCGACGTGAATACTAATGTCTCACTGTCTTCGTCTCACAGGTCTACCTTCTTAACCTCTTGTCTTAGACCCCCCCCCCCCCGTAGGTTTTTTCTCAGCAGATCCAAAACGCGCTGTTAATAAAATGCACGCTTGTAGAGGCCTGCCTATCCCTATTCGTCTACTCTCGACTCAGCGCGCATATCCAAGTCTCGCTGCCTATCGGCATGCATGAGATTGCTGGTTCGCATTGCTTCTTGCTATCTGCATTGCATTAATGCATAGCAGGGCGTATGTGCATCTCAGCGCGCATCAGGCAGGCTACGAGTAGCACGAAGATTGGGGAGTTCTTTCTCGCATCTATATCCGTCCCACTCGCACAGTTGTCATCATCGTTCTGACGAGTGGGGCCTCGTTCTTATATCCCGTACATCAAGCAATACTAGTATAAGCGGGTTTCTGTCAAACTATGATTCAAGGTCCATGCATACGGGATTAAAACGGTGCTTTCTGCATTTATCATCTGTATGGAGCAAAGTACAACTGTGTGTTGTCACGAACTGCACTTGCTGGATATAAACCGAAGCAGCGAGCAAACGGCTGAACTTGTAACCTGGATGAGAGCTTGGATAATACTCGCCTCATCTCTTGGATGTTCTCTGATGAGACTTAAATCACCTGCATCTTTGAGATAAATCACTTCCATCCTCAGTAGAGTATTCTCCCTGTTCCTCAACGTTCATCTCTTCTCGGTGATTTAAACAAAAACCGTCTTCAAGATGAAAGCCGTGCGAGTTACAGGCCATGTTCGTGACCGGCGACCGCAGTGAGTAACAATCAGTGGCCACCCCTTGATCCTCCTCCAGAAAAAACAGCCCTCCTCCCCCGCCCTCTTTCTTAAGGTCCAATTCTCCCCAAGAAAGATTACCTCTGTCTTGTTTCCCCAACCAAGAGACGACGTCAACGTGTCGTCTTCAGACGCTGAATCCCTTCTCTTGCCAAACCACCTTGTGCTTCCTTGTTTTTCTTCATTTTACTCACTTTAATGTCCTGTCCTCTTTTCGTTTATCTAATTTCTTCTAATTTCTCAAAATCCATAATTGATTCTGGCATTGGTTTTGCTATTCATTTCTTTCGTTTCTTTGCTTTTAAAATTACTTTGTTTTTCTTTAAAATATACAACAAAGGCAACACAAATATACGAAATACAATCCAGTTACTCAAACAAAATAAAAAATAACGGAAGTAGTAATTTGTAGTAATCTGTTTATACTTTTGTATTCTTTACCGCAATTAATGGCACCAAAATACGCTCGAAACTCTGCCAAACTGCTTCCCATATTGTGAATAATTAATCTCTGACCTGTTATAAGTCCAAACAACGCCGATTTCATCGACAATCGCAAAGTATTGACACAATTCAATGCGTATACTGACAATATTCAACCACATTGTTATAAGAATTATTCAAATATTTCAAATCTACAAAAGAATTGTTTCATCTATTGGATTCTTCTTCATTCCTCCTGTCGGATATATACGCAAAAAAACCCCGATTTTAGTGCTATTGATTTTTATAGCAACGGATGAAGAGCGAAATGCTCAAACCATTTTGTAAAGTAGTACCACGAGATACAATTTGCATTTCAAACTGATTACAACTTTGGTTATTTGTACACCTGTAGATTATGTTCGAAACCTGGAATTATTTGATCGTATGTCCCCCTTCTATAGTCGCTGTATTCACTGCGCGTTTATCGCTTCACCGATTCAAATGAACACCGGGATTCGCCTGATGGGGCCATAATAGCAGCCTGCCTTAAGCCTTGCGGCTGTTGCTGTCGGGGGTCGCTCAGTATAAATTCCGAACGGGTGGCCGGAAACTGCTTCGCACGTCACGACTGTCAGCTTAGGTTGAAGCTGGCGGGAATAGAAAATACAAATATAATACAGGAATCCACACTTCGGATAATATTTAATAAGTTTTAATACCAATTGGTGAAACAAACATAATGTAGAGATTAGTATAAAAAAATAAATAAAAAAAAGGTGTTTATTTGTCCATTTGGCATCAATTTAACTATTTCAGACGAAATCTTGAGTGTTATATGTTTTGCAATGTACGTAATATTACCCGTCATCCAATCCCATGTGAGCACCAGCGCGTGTTTTGCAGTAATGTGCGCTATAAATATCGCATAATGTCAGGGGATATTTAGCAAGATTAAGTCACAAGGTTGTTGTTTATGGTGAACGGAATTCACTAAAATACCTCGGGAGAATTTATTCTTCATTTTGACTGCTTTGTCATCGATTCCATTTAATACTCGGCTATAAATCGTTCTTTCTTAAGAAACACTTAACTATTAAACTTCAGATGTCTAAACTTTAGAACGTGACGTGTGTTTTTTGTTATATTTTCAATAAGGTTTATATAAACAAATAGTTTTCACAACTTTCTAATCATGTGTATTCAATATTTTCGCCAACCATTAATTGCCGTAAAATCAACTCTGCTTTGCAGTATGAAATCCACACTGCCAAATCTTAAGATATATTTTACCAATAAATTAAAATAAATATAGAGGAAAACTATACAAGTCTCTCAAATGATACCATGTACATGGGAATCTATCTGACTCAGCTCGAATAAAAGAATTCGATAGAAAAAACACCGCGAGCATCTGTGCAATTGTGTCTTCAGTGTGGGCTTTCTGGTCGATGCTAATTGAGTAATCGTAGGTTTTCTCTGATTAAATCACCAACAATAACCGGAATACAGTTCCCCGGACCTTATTCTTGATGTGCGAATTGTCTATTCTAACATCTCGTTTCGAGATTCGAGCGGGATTCGATCCTCCGACCTCCAGAATACCGGACCGGCGCTCTACCAACCGAGCTGTCTTGCCCTATGTTGGCGGTCTCTCAAATTGTCAGTATCTTTGTTCGAGGGCGCTAGTCAGAAGTCATAAACACCAGAATGCTGTGTGACCAGGGATCACGCCCAATTTTACGATACAACCTGGGAGGCGACATTGTGGGGATCACTCAATGAGGATACGACTTTTTATCTTATAATACAAAATTGCACGAGGACGCGAGTCAGAATTCATAAACACCAGAATGCTGTGTGACCAGGGATCACGCCGATTTTACGATACAACATTGGAAGCGACTTATGATGTATTTGTATGTCGGGTCATTCTCAAGCAAAAACAAAAAAATGGCTGCGCCCAGAGAATCTGTTTGTCATTAGGAGGTTTTCGTCATGCGGATGATTCTTACGTTATACATTCATCGAATGGTTAAGAATAGCTTTTAAATATCCATATCAAGACTAAATTACTTTAACATCAAGGATAAAGATTAAAAAGGTGTTCAACCTTAAGGTACTTTATATATGTATAGTTTTTGATATAAGTATGACACTTTATATCTTTGTTTATTCCTTGACAGGCCCCTAATTATCGTATTCTATTTCTTTTTCTTATTGTGAATCTCTTAGTTTCATTTCATTTTTTATTTCTTTAATGTCTAAATATTTAAAATCAAAATAATAAAATAAAATAGTCCACAACTACTGTTGTCAATGTTGATTTATTTAAAGAGTATAATTATATGCAAATTTGATAGAATATGCAACCAGATGTCCGCATATTTATATACCATATACCAATTCCATCAACGATGGTCTTTTGCTATTGTGATTACCAGGCAATTGTTGGTGTAAATTAGATTGGTTGCACAAATTAGTTTTACCTCGACGCATCACTCAGATGCCCAGTTAATTTCATAGATTGCTCTACTCGTTAGCTTGCTAGGCGAGATAGCCAAACGAAACATGCGCATATGCAAGTAATTATCGATCGGCGACAGTATTTGTAGGCTACAGGAATAAGAACAGTATCTAGTATAAATGCTCCGCTGTAGGTTAGTGACCAGTCGTTAGTTTGTTCACCTTCTATTCTAGAATGTCTAAAACTTTAAATTAGGCGGGAAATCTTTAAACCGAATAACGTGTGAATCAATTAGAATTGATTACAGACATTCGTTGCAATATTGCTTTAACGCTTACAGCGGTTAAAAAGAAGATGTTTCGTAAAATGAAATATGCGACGGGGTGAGGTGGATTCCATATTTGGTTTTGCTTTTCGCCGACGTATTTGTTATGAACACTGTGTAATCAGTGTTGTCCCGAGATTAGAAAAATTGGACTCGAACCCACTACCTCCTGCTTTCTAACGGTAAGACGTCTGCACTCAAACCCAACATTGAGACAGAAAATAATGTGAATAGTTTGGTAAATATAACTTAAAGAGGAGTTAAAAGTTAACAAATTCAGAATCTTGGTTGATGGAATTTCTAGAAATGAGTTCTTTTGGTGCGGATTTTTATACAAATACAATATTGTTGTGGTTTGGGACGGACGAGGAAAATCCTGAAGAAATAAAATAAATTTCTGAATTAAAATTAATTTTTGAATTAAAATTAATTTCTGAATTAAAATTTTGATTTCTTTTTCTGAAAAGAAAATCAAGAACATTTACTTCTCTCAGAAAGAAGTCAATGGGATATAACATATAAGTGGTTCTCTTAGACGTAAACTTAAGTAACTAGAAATCTACCCTTACACTTTCTAGACATCTCAGCTCAAACGGCGACAATATCCTATCAAATTACATGTATTACATAAAGGCATCACATTAATGTGCTGCACATTGCACGGATATTGTTTATAATTATAACCACAATGTGAAACATATATGTAATTGCAGGTGTTATCCATTGTGGTTAGTATTGCATTTTGCACTCTGCTGCGTTTGGTGTATATCTTCCTATATACGTTAGCACTATTAAAATCATGTACGTACACACAAGCAACATAATACACAATTTCTTTGCCATTTTCGAAATTAGTTTCCCTGACTGTTTGCTCTGGAGTCCTGAGTCATACCGCTGGCAATGTTATAGTCATGCCAACTTGCCCCTATAAAACAAATTATCCGTAATGTATATTCCTTATAATAGGAATGGTGTACATTTCCTACGAATTTACAAATAAAATAGAAAGATTGTGTAGTTATTGATATTGTCTCAATAATTCAGTAATTTAAAATAAAATACACAAGCAGTATCATGTGAAATGTTTACCTAATAAAAACGGTTATGAAAACATTTGAAAAATCATATTTATCTAAGTCGTGATCAGACATTTTTTTATTCTACTTTTTGTCAAATGCTACAAATTCTCGTTCTCTCCGCAACCACCTGTCAATTGTTTCAATCAGTACCAACCTTAGCTTGTTTGTTTGTTTGTTTGCCTGATAACTTGCGAGAAGAAATAACCTTTACGCGATTAAATTGACATAGATTTCAAGCACAGAGAGTGAATGACTTAACTCCCTGCTGAATAGACCAGTGTACGTAATGTCCAAACAACATGGCAGGCTGATCGAAATATTTCCTGGCTTAGGACAGTTAGCAATCGATCACAATATATCTACCCCGTGAGCATACAATCCTCTATGGATAATGACCTAGGTTGGTCCGTTTTCCAAACCTCAACCTAGGCACCGTCTTTGTCTCCATCACCATTGCCAAACTGCGCACTACCGAGACCAGAGACGGAACGAAGCTGGGGTTTTTGAAAACGGTCCTAGTCGTTTGACTCCGAGTCAGTTAGTTTTAGATTGAGCCCCACATTCTGATGACGTGAGTTATTATTCTCTCTACGTCTACCGATTATTGAGTTTGAAAAGCGGAATCTTTGTTCGAAAGTCACGTGTGGATATTTGTTTACAAGTTTGTCTCGTTTTAAATGTCAATTTCTCACACTGCATCTGTTGCTTTGATTGGATAAGTGAGTGTCACCTGATCGCTGTTAAAACGCCATTTGGTTTCAAATGTATGTTAGGCAATCAAAGAATTCACACCTGCTCGGACATAATTAAAACAAGTGTATAATATTGCCTAAGTGTGGTATGATGATTAAACGGAATCAATCATAACATGTTAAGTTCTGCATTATGTGTCGGAATGTTTTGACTTGAAACAATATTGTTCAATACATGCCGACCTCTCGACGTTATCCCTTGTATTATTTCATTCCAATCATGGGATGTTTAATCCCTCACCAATCCATCTCTGCTTTAGCCTTAGCAGTGTTCACTAGTTATGTCCTTGCTGATAGTTGGCCTGCTGTATATTAAGAATTCGAAGACGAGGAGAGATGAGTTAAATAGAGGTTGGTTGCTCTTGTTTTGTCGCTTGGGGTGATGAATCTTTGGAAGGCATGGAAAAGCAAATAGGTGAAAATCGCCAAATTACTGCTTATATTGTATCACAATGCTACGGTGTATGTGATAGAAACACACAATGCAATTAGGTATGGAATTAAATTAAAGTGCAGGGCACGCCCATAACTTATAACCATTATCTTAAATGGAAGGACTTGTAAAGGCCGTGTCTGAATTATGGCTACGGCTTAACATTACACACGAGTCTATGGAAAGAGACTGCAGCCATTTCTGATAGACCTATGTGTAAACTCGAGCCAAAGCCACGCGATTGGACACGGCCTATGTTACTGGTACATGTACTTGTACTTTAGCCTTCTGCTATTAATAGACATTTTCAGGCACTTTGGTCCCGTAAATATTGCATCGTTGCATTGAATTGACGAAGAATTCCTAATATATTAACACTTAAATAATGAATTATTAATGAAACAAAATGTAGTTTTTCTGTACATAATGCTCTGTATAGGAAATTTTGTAGGCTATTTTGTTTGTGAATAGGGGGAAGAGAAATTCATTGAAGATGAAAGTTCATGGCCCAAACGAATGTTTATTTGCCTTAGTGCGGCCAGAAAGGCAAATAATGTCGTAATAGATGAATTCTGAAATTGTTTGTTACTCGTTATAATTTTAAAAAAATGTAGTCGTGGAATATTATTGAAAAGAAAATAGCACCCTAAAACGTAATCATAGTTGTCATTTCATCTTCTGAAGTGAACGAATCTAGTACAGTGCAATCTTTTGATCAATGTGCTTCAAGAATTTCTTTCATTTCCAGACATCAGAAAACACGTCAAGTTACATACTTACATTATTCAGCAGGCAATAATAATTGATGCTACGAGCTTTATTTTGTACAGATCCGAATCTTGTTATTCTATGACGTGTGGGATTTATCAAGGCGTAGTGTCTTTTTTAAGACGTTAGGCGTCAGACGAAGATGTCGAGGGTGTTTTGTGTCGTTGCTCCAGGATGCTTTCTGGTCGTCTCCTCTCTCTCCTCTCTCTTTCTCATCGACATGTCTTCTCAGATGCTTTCTCCGGTTTTGTTTCTTTTATTTCCTTCACCGCACCTCATCTGGGAGAAATTTAGGAGAACATTGAAAGGGTAAATTGAATCTTTTCGACGCTCAAGACCAGAGGCCGTTGCGCTTGTTAAGATATATACATGTAGGTATATTTGATGAAGTGATTTTAATTAAGTTGAATTAACTCCACTTATTTCTGTCTCACATGAATCTCTTGTTTTCTTCGCAAATTCGACCCCTGTGTACTCCACCCACACATAGCAGTGTATAATTATGTTCGACTGGGTGATGGAGACGAAATTTCAGATGTTTGGAAATAACTAGAAACAGTTTAATATTATTTATGAACAAACAATTGTTGGTTATTTTCAGATACCAATATAATCATTTTAAATAGATGTCGTCTTTGTAGAAATAAAATGAAAACACAAAATTTGCAATATTTTTTTCTTTCTAAGCGGCGTTTTTAGAACATTTTCCCAAGTCTGACCAGATTTAGAAAAAAAGTAATATTTTATTTTATACATGAATTTCGCGCCTAAAACGCTTCCATGTGTCCGTTTTGGACAAGAAGCAAGAAGCGTAAGTACATGTACATTTATCGATTGAGTTATACTAGAAACATACACGCAGCGGTACATCTCGCCCTTTCTTCTTAAAGACGAAGTAAAAACCCTGCTAATATGAAGGGTGAGAGGTCTTTAAATCTGAGATAAGCTATTTCAATTCAGCTCGCACTCCCCCCTACGTCACCTCGGAGATGTGATGGAAGACGAGACGACTTGAAGATACCGGAGAATGTAGGGCCCAGGGGTGGGGGACATAGATGTGGTGATCACAGGACGAGTTGATAAAATACCCCCAGGGTGGGGAGCGTACATCACCCCCCTATATTACTAGCTGGATATTTGGTCTTCACTCCAATCATCTAAGCTCCAATCACGACGCAGCGTGTTTCAATCATGTTTGGACATGCATTTCTCGTCTATTCTCTCCTCTAGCTCGGCAACATGTATATTTCTAGACTACACTTGGGTTAATGTATGGGTTTTGCCCAGGGCATAATATGTGTTGCTGAAGACCTCGTATCATGACACTTCTCCGAGGAATTGTAGTCTGTAGATGATAACCCTTAGTCACGCCACGTCGTCATATTCGTTTGCTTTGTTTTAAACCAAACTGCCATATTAAGAATGTAAATTTTCAATAGATTCAGCCTTTAGCAAACCTACAACATATTAGAACATCATAAAATGTGTCCATGAACATGTTTACACATCTTTTATTTAGTGAGCATTCTCTGATGTTGGCCAGATTGTTCACAGGGCCGCTATGTTACTAAACACCAGTCATATGTTATCATTATACCCGAGACGTCATTGACGTCAGTGACGTCATGGACTTTGCGCATGTTCATAGTCTGTGACTTTATTCATAAACATTGATTGACTAACAGGTGGTTTTTGAATAATTGATTGAAGTATATAGTCGCGGGAAACCTGTGTTTACTTCTATAAACTTGCGCTGAATTGTGATTGAGGCAGGAATAACTCCCTATTGATAGGTTGTGTGCAAAATTGTATTAAAATTGGAGGATTCAGGACTGTTAGGGTTAAAGGTCACTCAGCATAAATATTTCATTAGAAAAGGCCTCACCTAAAGAAAATTAATTTCATTTTATATATTAAATCAAACCGTGCATGATAGTACACCAACAAAAGATGTTCCGCCATCTTGTATACGAAATACATATACATGGCCAATGGCGTAGTTTTCTGAATATCAACCCGAATAATTTTGTTCATCCGTTCTATAAATTATGAATAATACGCACTGATACGTATGTACGAAACATGATGAAGTTATAACACGTACAACTCTACTGAATATCACTATTATATGATATTTGATTCTTTTCCTGCCTGCATAAAAAGATATTCCCGCCCAGCGAAACATGCCCCGTGGTCGTTCTAAACAGCGTCGTGAGTACTCGTCGTCGAATCAGGTGTATTTTAATTGGTCGTTTCTGCTTTCAAGCATGTAAGACGTATTGAAATGCACCTGGTTCCGTTAAATAGAAATAACAAAAAAGGAGACATTCTATGATTTCCGTTGGAAAGAATGTCTACCTTTTGAGTCGTTCTCAGACTTAAACTACGCACCTTTCCCACTTATTGTCAAGATGAATTAGATGAATTAAACTAATTAAGTCGACTGTTCAGTGGTGAGCAATAGCTTAAGAAACCGTTGCCTCGTCTGGAATAAAACGTTCATTTCTTAAATGTAAAGTGTACATTCTTTAAAAAGAATCGACAGTTTTCTGAATAGACTGACGTCACAAAGGTCGTTCGGTTTACTAATAATACACACGTGACTGCGCCTTACAAGGTGTTTTGCAAGAAAAAAATCTTTTCAAGTCAAAATGCCATCCAAAATGTTCAATTCAACAGACGCCTTTAAAATATTCAAATCAGTATATTAAGCTGTCATCACCTCTCCCCATTCTCGTCGAAACCTGCAAAATAGTTCACTGTAGCCCCCAAAAATGTCAGTTTTTAACACTCTTGATTCATCAACACGTTGACCTTTCATGAATGATTTCCAGGCATTTTGTAACATATCCACTTCACTCTTGCAACAAAAAGACACAATTATTCAATAATAAGAACATATTACCAGATAAAACCAGGCGGAATGTCAAATCATGCATATCATTAATTACAAAATAACACTGCTGAAATCATGAACTTTGTCACATCACTTCATATCACCTATCATTCACAAGCTATATGTATATTTGTATAGCAAAATCTAAGCAGCTTTTGTTCAAGTTTCTTTGATACTTTTTGCTTAAATGATTTGCTTATGTTTTTATTTATTTTCTGCTTTGTATTAGCCTCTAATGTGATATAACAACAATTCACATTGAAGTCTATTTTCAAACTTCATAGCGCGTTATGCAAAATGTGTCGGACTTTTAGAACTGTATTACGATGCCCCAAGTAGGCAGAATTGTTTGTAGCAGTTTATGCCTACAAAAATGAAAGAACAACCGAATTGATTAGTTATTGACCGCGCCACTATTTTGAAAAGTGGCGTGATCAAAGAACCTGATCAAATAGCCGCTTAAGCATTGCATTTAATCAATATGATTTGTCTCAATATCCTTGCAGCCAACGCCAACCCACCTTATGCCCAATGAACCCCTCTTATTAGAACCCTTAATGAAATGTAAATGTTTGTCTGCGTGTATGATATTTGTTGTAATGTTTAGAGTGTTCAGTAAATGAGAATTTGTTGCACATTGTCTTTTATGCTTCCTACATTAATACCTTTTATTACTGATCTGACTTTTCCATGTTGACATTGTCTTTGTGCTAGTTTCGTATCTAATCCAATCTATTGCATTAATCAATTATATAACCAAATACACATGTTGCATCCACTAATAATCTTATTCTGACTTTACCCTTTGAATTAACACTAATTTTTCTCTAATATGATATTGTACTTCTTTCTTCGTCCGTTCGTCCGTCCGTCTATCGACTCTTTAATAATCTTATTCCAACCCGATTTCCTCTCAAATTACCCTTGTTTTCTACTCTGTTTTTCCTCTTCTTTTCTGTATCTTGATCAATTCTCTTTTCCCCGTCTATTTGTTTTTAACTTTCTCTATTTTCGTTTTGTGTTCTATTCTGTTTTTCGTTTTTAATGTTTCATTCTCTTTATTGTTCTTGTATCTTTCTCTTGCCGTTGTTTTTGTCTACCAACTCATTGTTTGTCTCGTCTTTCCTCTCTTTCTCTTACCCCTATCTTACCCTCTCTTACCCCTATCTTACCCTCTCTTACCCCTATCTTACCCTCTCTTACCCCTATCTTACCCTCTCTTACCCCTTTCCCTATACGCCTATTTTCCTTCCACTTTTCACGCCTCCATTTTTTCCAGGTCTCAAACTCAAACCAGCCGGAATGACCCTCTTGTGATTCCGGATGCCTATCGGTATGTGCAAAGACGCTATCAATGGAACTCATCCAAAATCCCACGTGACTCCCCATGCAGACAAAATCCCGTGAAACCCCGTGGATTCCCGTCAGATTCCGTTTATTTCCGTAAAAACCCGTCCTTTGTGAAACACCGCCCTGATTGTGAAAAAACCACCGATTTAGCATACTCCAGTGTTGTTACCACTAGTGAACTTTGTAAATTGTCCCGTCTATACGTTGTCTGAGTTCAGAACAAATCCCGCGTTTAAAACCTAGTTCTTTGTAAATCGTCGATTTGTCCACCCCTAAAGTCCGCTTAATTTTGTTATTATCGAATATTCCTGGATATCTACGTCTTCCAGTATATCTGTTTCAAATAACTAACAAAATGCGTACATGTGCAATCCCAGATTTATATGGAAATGTTTTCTTTATTCTATACTTTCGTTTGTTTGTGTATTTTATTTTTCTGTGTTGTTTTATTTAGTAGCAATAAGTCTAACGTGAATTTAAGTTATCCGTCAACCCAACATTTGTTTATTGGATTGTCAGTTTTGTAGGTCGTTTTATTTTATCGATTTGTTTTATATTTTCCTTTTTGTTATGTGACGTGATGAATTGTTACTTGTTTGGAATTTCTGAAGTGTAATGTCGCCATAAATTCTACGGTGTCCGCTGCTTTGAGCCTCACAACAAGCCGTAAAGTACGCGCATCCTGAATTAATGTACTCGATCATCCAGTGCATGTTTATTCAGTCGGTCTTGTCGATGGAGTGCAAGTCCCTCCAGGGCCTCCGTATACTTTTACGTATCCAAAATCGGGGAGCTCACCTACGAAAGTCGACGGGTATTAACCATTAAATAGAAAATGACCATATTTTGAGTTTTCTTGATGAAAGGCGCTTGATATTATTTAATAACTATTGGTTTTTAACCCTTTGTAAACAACAGATATTTAACTAAATTGTTTGGCAATTATTGTCCTTTATCAATAACATTTTTTTATTAGGAGTGACGTTTTGGGTTTTATTAAAATCCTATCATAATCATAAGTTAAGGTTAGCATATGCCTAGAACCGAACACAATACGACTGGTGTCATTTTCGATTTAATAATTTGGTTTTAACATGTATTTGAGAGTGCCCCTTTAAACCTTACCACCGCATACTTGTTAGTCCGTATTAATCCGCGTGTTCGACACTACCTTTAATACACATTATTCAGATTATGCGCTACACGTATGACATGCCCCTAGGGGGAACTAACTACTGCACAGTAGTGCAAGGGTAATGTCATGAACAAATAAGAAAAAAATCCAGTGGATTTTGATAAAGTACTGGGAATTTGTTCTGCCCCGGGGTGAGTGGGCTTCAGCTCAGCGCGCGCACGCGGGCAAGGCGCGCCGTAATTATCTCAATTTTCTCGGCCGACGCCAGACTGTAATTCACGGTCTTCTGTCTCTCGGCATGTCGCCGTTGTGTGCACGAACAAACCCGGGTGTGTGATTTTAGCTCTAGTGGTGAAGTTATGTTGGCCGAATGAGATAATGACAGTAATAAGCCAATCATGCTTGCAGCGAACGTAACATTTTATGCTCTTTACATCAATTAGTATGTATCAAATTAAAGTAATTACAAATCATTTTAGGTGCAAAAGTATCAAAATAGTTAATTTTTCCAAAGGTCTATAAACAAACCGACGAAAAGCTGCTTTGCCAAATATTGTTAACAATATTTAATCCAAACTCGTTTTGCCTTCATAATAATATTTCTAAATTTTAAAACACGCAGCTTGAACTCACGTGTTACTATGACAACCCTGGTCTTAATCACAATATTTTATGAATCGTCAGAGATTATCTTGATTTATTAGTAGCTCCTCGATTGTAGAACCGACTGCTATAAATCTATGTAAACCCTCAATGAGAGAGAGATGTCTAGTGTCGGGTAAGTAACATTGATGAAACAAGAATAGGATGACGCAACGAGGCGGATGATTGAGAAATAAGAAGGATTCCCCGTTGAAAGCCAGTGTTTATACTCGTCCACCGTATTATCGATTAGCCAAAAAACACCTGTTTTTTTCCCGATCCGGTTGAAACAAAGCTTGAATGGGGAACAGACAACAAGACTGTAGTTTCGATTTTGGAGCTTGCATATCGTGAAAGTGTGATAAATATGGGTTATTGTACCCCCAGGCTTTGTTTTTAATGCCAGTTCATAATGTCAACATGAATGTGTACAACTATAGGTTGTGTAGTTTTCTATAAAAGCATAGAGTCAATCATTTTAGATAGATTATGAAATTTGCTGATCTTACATTTTCCCGTTTTGTCCGGGGTTCAGTAGCCGCAACACAAGACTGGACAATATTACATCTTGTCTCTTGCATGACAATAATTTCCGAGAAGGGTGTCTCTTTGGAGCACATTAACGTCTTGGGATGAGCACGTCTTGGCTAGGAATTGTGAATCACTAGATTGCTGTCTGTTGATTGATTAAGACACCGTCTCTGAATAAGCCTATAGGTTGTCGTTCTCTCTAATATAAGACAGACCCCGGTCTCCCAAGTCCCTCAACAGTGGTGACGCTTTGATGGCGGATTTTCTGAATAAGCCAGATCGGTATTCCATCTGCGCAAGTGCACAACATCAACAAGATTCGACAATAATCCCTTGGTATAAGCGCGACAGATACAAATGCACACAAGGCTACGGGGACGAATAGAGCCAAGGAAACGTTTGTGGGAACAAAAGTTTGGACACCCACCCACACCCAGCCGAATTACGATACAACCATGACTACGGCCAGCAATTACACACACACGCCGATAGAAACAACCTACTCACATTCTTACAGAGCGCTAGCGGAGCCAAGTAAAATTCGGGCACGTTCTTAGCACCTCGAAGTTTTAAGAGAACAAAATATTATTAATGGTGTACTGAGTGTCGAGAACATTTTGCAATGGCGGCACTTATTTTGGTAATTTGTTGACCCATTAGAGATATTGCTTACCAATGTACAACTTTTAATACCTTCAAAATGGGCACTATATAAATTTTACAAACAGCGGCTTGGAAATCCGTGTCTTATTTGGTAAGTTTTCTTAATAATTTCGAAACGAGAGAATATTGAGGCAAGATGGTCCTGCAGACGAACGTGCTCAATTTGTTTCCGCCACCAGTAATATCTTTGACCTGACCTGACCTGACCTGACCTCGGGGACCGTATCCGATAAACCTCGAAGTGGTCATATTGCCTAATCTTAGTAATTCTGCCAGGTCTCCTTTTTGTGGAGTTTATAAAAATAGCTTTTAGAAAACGGCAATTAACAATCCAGTCTACCGTGTCACATCCACTGACCTCAACACCTGGACGGATCATTGTCCATATGCTGCTGTGCTAACACTTGAAGTCGGCGCGAACTGGAAGTGCAACATGGCGTCACTGCTGTGAGCCAATGAAATGTCCAGTTGTAGAGGTCAGTGGATTTACCAACCAACTGAACTCTACACCTGGACATTTCATTGGCTCACAGCAGTGACGCCATGTTGCACTTCTCTGCATGCCGACTTCAAAATGAAACAATGGATGATCTGTCCATGTATAGAGGTCAGTGGTCACATCCTTACTGTGAAGTTATTCAAATGACGGGCTCGAAGTTGTTGATCAGCCCATAGAACGCGCCTGTCAACAGCCTCCTCGTGCCCAGGGGTCCCATTAATGCCGCGCCGAATCGTACCATGGAGACGTACAAAGTTATATGCAGACTGTCTTACGTCATCAGTCGCTGCAGACGGCTGTTGGATAACGTTATCGCAAGCTCCCGACGGCCATTTTACGACGTCATTAATACCGGCTGAGGTTATTTTTTTAACCTAGATATTTGAGTCGGGCTCCCATTAGTGTAATCTTCATTAGCGTGACATTTAAAGGTAGGATACATCATTGGTAATTGCTTCAATTATCACGAACGATTGGATTTGGGGGTTGTATTTTATAGTTTTATAACCATGAATGCTGAGAAAAGCATTAAAAACGGCGTTCATTTTCAACTGGCGTCCGGCAGTGGTTCTTATATTGTTCCTGTTTGTTCCGCAATCGCCGTCCGGCGATCGTGAATTCGTTTAAATAACATTTAATTTTTCGGAATAATTACTGGATATCTAGCGCAATCCTTTTGCTGAATGCCTACGATCATTATTTACTTTCAAAAAGGTAAGATATTTCCTATCAATTCAGTAGTAAATGTTTTCGATATCTGCAAATGGTGTATACTACCTTTAATACAGACAGTTGTTTTTAGAGGAAGCCGTTTCAGGCAATCTAATCCTTTTCATCTTTTTATCTTTTCAACGTCAATTTTACCTTTGATTTAATAAAGTTTGATATTATATACAATTTAAACCACTTATCGCAGATGCATTGTTCATGTTACACCTACGTATTCATAATTACACCTACGTATTGTCTTTGATTAAATAATGACATGGATATTTAAAGGTAGTATACACCATTTGCAGATATCGAAAAAAATTACTACCGAATTATTAAGAAATGTCTTACTTATTTGAAAGTAAATAATGATTGTAGGCATCCAGCAAAGTTATTGCACTAGATATCCTATAATTGTTTCGAAAAATTGAATTTTATAAAAAATCGGACGGCGATCGCAAAAAAAATAAATAACATAAGAACAACTGCCCGACGCTGGTAAATAAACGAACCGTCGTTTGTCTTGTTTTTCTTAGCAACTATTGTAAAAAAACTTCGGACAGGTCAGTTAAACTATATTTACTATAAACTACAACCCCCCAAATCTATCCATTTATGATAATTCAAGCAATTACCAATGTTGTATATTAAACCTTTAATGCACATTAGTCCCGCACTCTTACTGATATTAATCTTGTTATATTAGAACAGAGTACAATGCAATTATACTGTTAGTGTTATGTCGTCTTTACTTGAAATTTGATCTTATCGAGCAACGCCTGTTAATGCCACTTACGTCATGCGTCTTTACACCTGTTAATGCCACTTACATCATACGTCTTTGGGAATTTATTGAACATAACATTCTTGCTGTATGATTCAAAAGAGATTCTAGATAATGATGATTTATTTAACTTATTTTGTTTGTCAGGAAGAAATAAGTATGTACATGTAGCCATTTGCAAACATCCAACAATGTTACTACTGGATTATTATGAAATATCTTACTTGACTTGACAGTCTCAAGCATCCTGTGAAATCACAATTTCCCACGATTGCCGGCTGGCAGTCATCGGAAAAACCTGAGTATTTACAAACACTGCTCCCAATGTATTAAATGTAGTTAGTCCACATGTTATTTGCAAAACATTACACATAAATTGCCTTGTGTCGCCTGAAAAGGAAAGGAATCAGACTACTAAAAACTACATTAAAATTCTTAGACACAAAATTAAAAAAAACAAGTCAGCGTCACATTGTTTACTAGAAATATAAACCTCTAACTCGCCCATTTCGAATCTTGACGACAAAGCAAATGGTATACTACCTTTAACATTTTAGTGATCAAGATGGAGAACATTAACTTGATACGGCCACAAGAAATGTACCGCTGTAAACTTAGGCGGCGAATGAAACCTACTAGACTGTCCTTTGATTCAACTGCGTCGGGCGCTTTCTTGCCTAATCTGAATCTTCTCAACTTGTGCAAGTTGTTTCCCTCTGAACGGAATATTCTGCTGTAAATAATACACTCTGAAAGCTTTTTTAATCTCCAGTCAGCGGTCTATACTCTTGCCGCGCTCTTTATTCAAGAATTGTAATTTCCGCGCAAAAAAAAATCAATTTGGTGGGAAACCAACGGTGCGGCGTTGCCTTATAAGGTGCACTCGGGCAATCGTTGTACCGTACTGTGAAACCGTAAATTATTGCCGTAAAACATTAGGCACTGGGAAAGGCGGATGATTGGTTTACTGTCTTGTTTGTCCAGTATTCTGGCTCCAATTCATGTGCCATTTCGTTCTGACTTTGGATGAGAAATGTATGTATATATCGGTGGTCTTGCTTCTATAGGTAAACTGTTTGTATTTGTATAACTGCTTGTGTTCCAAGGTGTGAATCCACCTCCATGTTTTATCCAAGAGCTTGGGATAATTCAAGTTGACGTCTTATTTGGAAATGGTTGACATGGTAACACACCGCATTCTTTCTAGATGTTGGTCTGAATACCCACCCTGTAAAAACCGTAGTGTTGATTTAACACCAATCGGTATCTATAATATGACAACTCCAGTAGAGGTTAACACCAGATGTTCCTATATAGACACCAATAGTGTACATTTAACACCGCAGTTTTTGCAGTGCATGAGGCGATTAACGGGACTTTTGTTTCAAGATGTTTGTTGTAGGAAGGCGATGTTTTATGGTTTTGTTTTGATGGATTTCCGTGGTCATTCTAAGACTTGCAAAGGTCATGATTTCTTGGAAACCCATGACGAGTTCCTTGTTTACGACACGAAGACGCTGGTAATCATCTTCACTGGGACACTGAATGCTAAATAATGTCATGAGTCGTACAATTCCCTTTAAAGGGTCCAACAATTAGTCTTACAGCCAATTTGAATCAAAAGTATTGATGATGAGTTAGGGTGAACTGCGTGAAAAGGAATATTGTGAATGAAGTAAAGCAATGGGGAGCAATGCAACGCAGGCTTATCTTGGTGGAAACATTCACTTAATCCTTAATTATCGATGGCATGTGTTGATAATCTTGCTAAACGAGACACGTTTTACTCGGGCAGTAAACTTCGAGACAGTGTTTTGTATAAAATGTACAAATGGCACCGTCCGATCCTGCACGCTACAAACGATATCATTATCAAAACTTAATTGACTTGGGATGTCAAAAGAGGGCGTCCTTTAAAATTGTACCGGTTGTTTATGCTGTAATAATTTCTTTTTCCTTTCTCGCAAATCTGATCTCGCTCTGTTGTTTGTCTCTTCTACAATAGTCTGTTATCGTGTGGTTTAATTTAATGGCGAAGTGTACCTAAACCCCAAATAATTAAGGAAATCGGGATCGATGCAGAACAAAATAGAGAATCCCAAACCCCCATTTGCAAAAGTATATAGCTAGGGCCTAAAAGTTTGAATTGCCAGCTTGATCCAAATTATGTACAAAAAAAAAAATACAAACAGAAAACGACCGTGAGATCTCCCGAGGAAATCACTTAACCAAACCACAAACCGTTTACACCTCCCCTCCAGCCCCATGGCAGCTCTCCTCCCGCCCCCTCCAAGCTTCCGATCGCCCTTCCCTTCTTACATGGTCCCCTATACTAACCAGCCTTCAGTCAAACCATGGACCGTCCCTGGCTGAACTTAGCACCCCTCGGTCCTTTCGGTCTATGATCCACTGCCCACCCGTCATTTCACATCGTACCTCTATCACTCACCCATCATACTCAAGGGACCATCGCTGTCCGTGGATGTCAGCATAACTTGCCCACATTGGCGTTACAACAAGGTGTGTCAATGCGCCTGACTGTAACACGTCAATGCACATCATTATGCATCGTTTAAATAGGTACTGTAATATTCACCCGAGTGCAGCAAGAGTTTTCATAATAATTAGGTTAATTCTATAGTCTTGCATACATCAAGTTATTATTTCAGAAGGTTTTTGTTTTTGTACAATTAGCAGGTGAATAAAGGAACCAGCATCTCTCGTTTTTAGACATCCTCATCTCAAACTGAGCCACTGAAAAAAAAAACACGTTTTTACAAGGTCCAATTAACCTTCAATTTTTTTATTTTGTTGAAACTAGTAGACTAAAAGTGAACAATTGATGCCTTTCTGGGTAATGTGAGGGTATTAACTGAGAAGTAAATGTGGGTACACGTACATCTTGTTGGCGAGGTGTTCTCAGTGTCAAATCAAAGAAACAATGTGCGAATCATTGTCACCTCGACCATATATATTGAACAGCGCCCTCACTCTGCTCTCTTCACAGCGAGTCATGGAAGTCGATTGTACATGCATGTTACGTATGCTAGTCGCGTTCATCTGCTCCGTACGTACGTACGTACAATGTACATCATCATAATCTCCTGACACATAATGGTTGGCCAGCCTTATTGTGTATCACACATTGACGTAAATATGCCTGCAAGGGCCTACTTGTGTGTTCATGTTCCTTTCCCCCATTCCTAAACCCAACGGCCGTTTGTTGTTCTACGTTCTGATATTATAAACAGGTATAGCCTGGCCAAACAAAGAGTCGGAAGGTTAAGCACGGGCATTTTGTTCTTGTCCAGGCTACCTAAATCACATTCAGTGGGGAAATAAATAATATCTGTTTAACAAACAGACTAGATATAATGTCGTGTATTTCAAGTATAGGCATTCAGTAATAGGCACAGGATTGCCTGGCTGTCATTCTGTGGCGTAATCGAATAATTTGATTTGTAATGACCTTTTGTCAGAATGACTTTTACAGCAAGTGTTATTTTGTTTAAGTCGGTTGTTAAATCAGCGACAACTTAGCATCAGTTAATCAGTCAACAATATTAAATGATCCTGGCCAAAAATCAATACCATAATTTATACAATTGCTGCAATAAACCAACCATAGCGATAGGACATAAAGTATAAAAAATACCTACTTATTAATAACATAAATGTGCAAATGCACATCACTATAAATCTACAACTAACTCAACGACGCGACTTAAATTATATTTATTGTCAAACATGATCGCTGTACGTCTATGGTGTTGTTTGGACGTGGACAAATGATAACATTTGTTATACCGACATTGTTTGTTTTTTGTGTTGTTTTTTGTGTCAATAATTGTCAATGCGAATTTGCACACATCCTGCAGGGGTTAGGGTTAAGACAATTCAGTGCTTGAATCGCGAATATACTAGGTGCACGACTCGTATTATGACTTTAAAAATAATTGAAAATTTAAAACATAAACATTTTACCTTTTTGTTTAGGGGGAGCGGAGTTTATTCCTAACTGTTGGCTTTTATTCCTTGAAAGAAAATAAAGGTAATTAACACATTTTGTGTGCATTTGGTATTGCTATTAAGACAGTGGATACAATAATGTTCGTTGTTAATTGAGTAAAAGTAGAAAATTGGGTTTCAAAGAAACGGCGTGTATTAACCCTTTTAAGTGTGTTTTTTTTGAAAAGACGGATTGGACATCACTTGTCAATTAAAGATAAAGTAAGTACCATACAAATAATTTATCTTAAGTCATTTTACACACGGAAGAAAAATCCTTTTAACTCGATTTTCCGACTCTTCATTCCATCCACGATGAATAAAATATTGACAATACAATAGACTCGACTGCACATCACTTTACCGGACTGGAATAATTAAGCAGTGTCTTGGTTATATGCACATCATTTTGGTATCACTAATGGCGAGTCGTACACGCAGCATGGAAAAGCAGACATATTAAATAAAATACGCTGCATTTTGAACGTTGTCGCTGTCGATGGTTTACAGCTTATTACGGGAAGCACGCCACACCTCCAGGCTACCAGCGACGGATGAATTTTTGTTTAGGGCACTGAGTGCAGCGCGATCGATTCGTGGTATAAAGTGAAGCATTTCCACGACACAGCTGGAGAAAAAAAATACTCACCGAGTCCAACTATAAACCCTCAAAATCTTCAAAAACGATATGTTTGGAGTTTTGTGGACGAAATAATTTCATAAAAGTTAAAGATATTTGTGGACTGCGTTCGTCGATTATGGAATGAGGGAAGAGTAACCGAATGTGCAGACGATATGCAACAATTTTGGGCGGGAAAACGACGCCATGAACCATGTTTGAGGGATCAGTTGCTTTGGTAAAACATTTCTGGACGGGAGACAATTCTCACCGTACATCGTGGTAAAAAATAACTTATCGGCGTTTGTGTTTTTATCTTGACGAGGAAATCATGGATTTCGATAAATTACGCAACGAGGACCATGCAAACAGGGTTCTGCAGAAATCGTAAGTATTGTCATTCGTCAACTCTCGTCGTAAGAAAGATACAGATTTTATGTAAATGTATAGATTCGGGCAAGATTCTCGTATTGTCAGAATCATGCGCGAATATATCGCAAAGACGCTCCCATCCGCAGGTCAACGTCATAAACCAGCATGCAGTCCTGTTTTAATGATTCTCCCGTATGAAATGCTGACATGTTTTTCTTATTTTGCAGGTATGTAACTGTAAGGTTTAAATTTAAGCTTACAATTTCATCAAACGTTTAGAAACTATGCCCCTACGAGACTGTGACAAAACGCATCTATAGCTAAAGGTTTAATATCAGAAACACCTTTTCAATTTTGTTTCCATAAAATAAAATTAAATAACTGTATTATCCGTTCGCCTGAGTACACAAATATATATTCAAATTAGTTGGGTGTTTGTTTTTCTCTTTAAAATTATCATATCGAAATATGTCAATAATTATAGACGTGTACATGATCTTCGCGTGGCAATATTTACAGACGGCTTGTGTGAAATTCGAATTTTGGACAGAGGTAAACATTATAGATGTTAACGTGTCAACTTTGAACATGGTTATTATTTTGTTGAAAATGACGAGTAGTTTTTTTTAGAAAGAGACTAATTTCCATGTTATATGACGAATGACACTATACAACATGTTTCGCTTTCGTTTTATACAACCTTCGAATTTATATAATAATATTTCAAAATTCAGTTTTAACGTGTTTAAATGTTTCCAGCCAGTAAGCAGTTTGCAGCAGTTTTAATCTTATTTATGTTTAAATGTTGACATACATTTCGAATTTACATCTGATATTAAAATTAAATTTATCCCATTGATAAAACTTGCATTTCTCAATATGCATAAAACCATATTATGGACCATATATACCACCCGGTCATTATATTTATGGACAACGCCCGTTCAACCTGCTCAATTACAAATTAATAAAATAAAAGTGGAATAAAAACATCCCCCAGATCCGAAGTTTTGCCCTTTCCTTCAAGGCCAAAAAAACCACTGGACCTTCGGCCAGGAATTCTAGAAAGCTCTCGGGTGACTGTCGTCACTTAATAGGGGGTCCGGGGTGAGGAGTAGTCTAGAAAGACGCGGATGCGAAGCTTTCCTAACTGTTGTCTCGACAAACACCCGGCTGAACGCGAGCCTAGCTGCTCAATCAAGCGTGGAGATGGTTCATGTCTTATTCACTACACTGGCTTCATCCTTGTTCCGCCTGACTGCATTCAATGCATAATAAGCTCCCCGCGGGCTCCTATAGAGAGGTCGATCGCGCCATACAGTGGAATACAGCACTGTAATTAGGAAATAAATTCCAAATTCAGACAATTACAAAGAATCTCATAAAACGTGACTGCATAATAGGTTGAAGTCACAATTCAATTCGAAAGCACATCACATGACAAAGACTAAAAATTACATTAGAGTTCGATATTTTGTTTTATTACATGTAATAAGGAATAAGTTACTTTAGAAACGCTATGCTACCAATACACATAAAGAGTGATGTCACCATAACAAAAACAAAAACTGGACCCATTACAAAATTCCTTAAGAAAATAAACTCTTAATGGTGACTACATTATGCATTAACGTTGACATTTTATTAATGGTGTTGTAAAGCAAAATGTCCTCGTGTTCAGCAACCTGTGACGGGCGTTAAAAGACAGAAGCAGGTGCATCAAGTTAACAATTATTGAAGTAAATGTCGCGTTGTGTTCGACTTTGTTGGGGTTATAATACTGGTAATCAAAATTAACTGACAGCGAGTTTTAATATTCAGAATTTCGAAGATGGAATTTGTGACGGATGTGCATTAGTTCGAACGATCTTAAGATAATAATCGTGAAATCATCGACCAGTGACGAATCTGAAATGTTTAAAGTTTTTTTTTTAGTTTTTTTTTACGTTTTCTTAACGAAATTGCCTGGTCGCCCAAACAAAAATAGTGACCGTTTCTGAGAAGGTTACTCTCGATAATTGGACCGAGTTGGACAGCAATGATTCATGAATTCTACCCCAATAATCAGGTTGGTATACAGTGAATTCTGTTCTCGCCTTTCACCGATGTGGCCTGGGTTCGATTCCCATTATGTGGATTGGATTTCCAGTTTCTGTCTGATTCCACGGGTTTCCCCAGAATATTTTTCTGTAAGCGTTTTCCTTCCGCTTCTAAAACCGTCATTTGTTATCCCTGCTCTTTCCCAAAATTTTCGAGCTAGTACCCCGGCGCTTTTGATGAATCCTTTTTGTATCCTTACCAGAAGAAAATATCACTGTAATAATAATAATAATAATAATAATAATAATCATGCAGGTATTCCAAATTTGCAGACAACCTTTTAACTTCATCAAGAAAGCTAAGACTTGATATCGTTTCATTTGCTATTTCCGTACTCAAACAAGCAATTATGTTGATATGTATCAAATTATTTCTCACGATGCAGAACCATGAGCTAGTACTGTCGAGCGATATTTTCATAAAAATTTACAACAAAAAACGACCAAGTCATGCCGCGTATAGACCTGATGGAAAAATAAGCTTTAGGCCTATGTTAAAAAGAATCGGTTGTTTTTTATTAATGGCCTATATGGAGTCATTGTTTATGCTGATCTCTACTTCAATGTTTTTAAAAAAATTGAAGTGAAGTGTTTTTGTCGTACCTCGGTAGCCCTTGTGAATTTTAATGAGAGACATATTTAACTCCTAATCTATTTGGGGGAGAACAAAAGTAGTCATATTGCTTGAAAGCGTAGTTTTCGTGACATGACGTCATAGTTGTTAGTTTTCTATTTTATTACGACCTAGTAGCGCGATTTTAGCCCGACTCAAACATGCGGCAACGCGACAACTTGGGTCGACTGAGTGATAGTAGCGCAGCAGAGGAGGCAAATAACGTCTTAAATCCGTCTTTAAAATAGTGGTTTTGTTTCCCCTCCTTCCTGCCGAGTTCATCATTATGTACAAGTCCAACGCACTGTGGAGCCTAGCCACGAATTCTGAAAATAGATTATGTGGTTCTAACCAGCGTTGCCAAGGCAACAGTGGCAATTTCTCAGTCGTACATACTGTACATACACGGAGCTTGTTCGTTCATTTTGTGACTAAAAAGATGAAGGGGAAAAAAACGGCAAAATGTCTTTTGTTAACTCTGCCGTTCCTGAGAGATGATGGATTATTACATGGCATTGTAATACTGTGTGTATGATATCAAAGGATTTGATTGAAGCAAGAAAGATTGCGCTTTTTAATATCGTCTGCGTGCAGTTGTTATTATGGAGGCATATATAATATACCTGCATTAAGATGTCAAATTTGCAAAATCTAAATTATGTATATTATAATGATGACCTCAACTGTGACTAATTTTATATTGATTTATGATGAATACCTTTAGGGTACACGGCAGGACAACCAACATGGAGTTATTATATGACCCATTTCATAACACATTTTGTAACATTGTCTTGCATCATTGTTTTGCCTGACATTATACCTTACTCAGTTCGATATTGTCTTTAATCCGTTGTTTAGCAGGTGTTTTTTTCCTTCTGCCCGCTGTAGTTAATATTCAAAGGCAGAGTCGCACCAGGGGCCGATTTCATTATAAAGCTAAGAACAAAAACCAACTGAATACCAGTCACAAACAATACCCACCACCTGAACATTTGGTCTGTAACCCTGTTTCGTTTTGTGTGTGCCAAGGAATATTTTTGTATGCTGAGCAAATTTATGTGCTCAGCAGCTCCATGAAATTGGCCCCAGATATTTCTTAGTTGAATTCTCCACGGTTGCTGAAATGACAGTAGACTTACCCCAGTCGTTTGCTGATATAATCTATTTTACCCACCAGTCTATCAACAGTATTTATTAACCTAGATCCTTCACTTAAAATCATGACCACGAGACGTGCTATCGATGTGTGAGAAAATTAGAGCATGGATCTTGAAAAGCAGCAATGACCTCTCCCACTGTCTCGTTTCGTAGCCTCCTTCTCCAGCCTTTGTCCTTGCTACATTTCGTCTTTCCCTGTGTGAGGTGTGAAATGTTAAAATGATGCACCAGGGATTATGTCTTTTTTCCTTGAATCTATTTTGGCTCTGCTTAATTTCATTTCTTTTTATACAATTACACACTGCGTCATACAGCGCCCCCACTAAACAAATAAATGACGTAAGGTTTTATAACACTCTTAAAATAGCTCTGATGTATGTAAATATAATGTAATTTGCATATATAATTCCTGAAGGGGGCACAATATATTGTGCATTTTTCAAATTTAGTTTTGCTATATTTTTCTTAAACTTTAATTCAATGCATACAACTATTTAAAGAAATGCCATCTCATACTCATCAGAAAACCAAATTAAAATCTTTGTTATGATGTCAACGTATTCCACTGCCGTTGTGTACACAAAGTTGTCATGCAACAAGTTTACTCACCACTTACGACGACAAAGAAACAATGTGCGCACCCAAAATCCACAGCCCAAATACAGCTCCAGTACACCCGTGACCCTATTGACGGGTTCCTAGCACCACCAGGCACTTCGTCAATGTAGGTGTAGTCAGGTACCATGCCGAATACAGCGTAATGGTGGAATCTATACTCACTTGGATTTTACTTTAATTCTTGAACATTGTCTGAAACTTCGTGGTGTTTTGTTTTTGTTCACGTGAAAATCGTCTGATAGATATGCATTTGAGGATGGCGAGCATCATTGAGGTTTGAATACTCACGCCTACAACCGTATACCTCGCATCAACAGCGCATGTCTGATGTATTTCTGATGTAGCCCAGGAAAATTCGTATTCTTCATTTACTTGTTAATTATTGTTCAGAGTTGAGCATTTTGATTCTAGCTATATCCGGGATTGCGCCAGAGTTTTGGTAGCTTCTCTGTACCACTATGGGGTAAAGAGTGTGACTGAGTAAGACAAGCTTGGAATTAGTAACAATAGGAAAGAACAACGGCCTAGGAAATCTCACTCTACGAGGCGTCTATCGTATAGTGGACCTTTCTGCTTCCGTCGCGTGAATTCAAATCTAATTCAAAGGTGGAGAAACAGCTCAATAACATTGCGCCTTTGTCAAGCATGTACTGTTGACTGAGACATTTTGTGAGCTCTTTGTAGTACGATTTTGAACTTTTTGGGGCGTCAACCAAAAGCTGTCTTAAACAAAAATGGAGTTTAGGGAGGAGGATACATCTGAGGTTGGAATTGGGAGTCTGTGGACGACAGTTCTAGCCGCCACTACACGGATCATGAATGCTACAGTAGCATTGTCTAGTGACCTCTCATCAGATGAAGAATTACCGGCGTGAGTAGAAGTAAAAGTCCGTTCAGGACAAATTTCCCCAGGGTATCTCTCGGTTCACGTAGGGAATCTGGCAGATTCGTCCCTGTCATAAACTCCAGTTATACCCAGTCAGAGAATCAGATAAGCATTTTGCGTTTAGCTCGTCTTTTTTTAGCAGGCAACTCGCCAAAACGTCTGCTATTGAAATAAGGAAGCCGCACGATAATTTCCCGGCGATTATTGAGTGATAGATTTGTTGGTTTGGTCAAAGGTCAAAAGACATCAGATTCCCGTCCAACGGGTGGGCTACTTGAAGTAAATTATCTCCATGGGATGCAAAGTTGATGGTTGGTTGGTTAGGGCAATTGTTGCTTTTCTCTTACAACGACAAATTGTGAGCTTTCGCTCTTGAATATTCAGAGATTTATGTATTGTTTAAATAACAAATAACGTCCTACCAATTCATCTAGACAACTATAATGTTTAGCATTTCAACGCATAATATTACAGTGGTAAGCAAAAAAGAAAGCAATATGGTAAATGTTGTATTTCTCATTGTTTAAAAGCGAATCTGATGACGAAAAATGGAAAACCATTAAAACAAAATACAGCCGCTTAATTAAGTTTGAAATTAGAGTTCTTACATCACCGAACCAATGCCACGTAAGCAAACCTGCATTGGAATAAACTATCTCATTCTAACTGGGTTTTGTCACAAAAATGATCCGCCCTATAATAATTATAAATAGCCTAAGGGTCCCGGGAAAATGAAAATTGAAGAGCGCCCCCAATGTTGCACGTATTGATTATGAAGTGTCTGTGTAAATAGGCGGCAAAACCTGTCATTATTTACTCTTTATAAATTGTGTCTAAAATGTGTACCCAACATAGATAATATATGTATGATTTGAAAGATTCACTTCTCACTTTAAAATGAGACATCAAACGTCCAAATGGGATAATTCTTGACACACGAGAGGTCAAATTGACCAAGGGACCAAGTTGTCAATTTTAGGCTTTGGGATAACGGTAGCCTACTTGCCTCTGTGTTGATAATTGTCTTTAAAAAACTGTCTTTAGCAAGTAAACAAAATTTATATTTGTTTACATGTTTACATGATCAACATGTTTAGTATTAGGATGGGTAGTGTTTAGCCATTGAACGTTAATGTTTATAAATCGAACACGTACATTTAGCTGCTAATCACCAACAGCTCATCCACTTGCACATCTAAACAAACGAAAAACTTGGTCCCATGGTCAATTTGACTTCTCTTTGAAAATAACTCCTAACTCTGTCAAACGTTATCAGATTTGGACGTTTGATGTCTCACAGTTTAAAGTGGAAATGTGTATCTTTCAAACCATACCTATATATTATCTATGTTGGTTACATGTTGTCGGTTTACGTGTGGCATTCCGTTATATTTTGTTTGTATTTTTGTCTACATACTGTATACATTCATATTTTGGTTTACATCACCGCGATTGTGAATCTGCTAACAGCGTCTCTCGAACCCAAACACTGTGCTTCTTAATATCTTATGATCTGTAGTGGCCCATTTTAAACAATATTTGTATTTTTTCCACAGTTAGTTTTCTCGTTGATTCGCTTTAGACCACACTGCATCAACGCAGTCCACAACAATGTCGTAAATTACAAGAAAATATACTCGTCAAATAAATCCACTTTTGAAGATTGCAGATGTAGAGCAGCAGATGTATAGATTAAAGAGGTAACAACTCCTCCGTAACAATCAATCAAGACTAAAGGAATAATTAATGAGATTGGATACTTGGACTACTTGAACAATGGACAGTATCTGTTATAATTGGGTTCTGTCAAAACAGGTGTTTTTGCAAAAGGCAGACGGCCATTTGTGTAAAGGTGGCCGGAGCCTTACGCCAAACAAACACTTCTATAAATAGACTTTGTTGCATGAAAGTTTTCAGAATATGACAACAAAATTGTGTTTTTGTTTAATTTCAACTGTCGTATATTTTGTGGAAATGTGTGTTTAATGTCTACGTAGATGGTGGGCGAGACAAAAAGGCGAACTTTGACATTTACATGTAATCTTCACCCAAGCATATTTAGATCTTTACTTATTTATTTATTTCGACACTAGGATTTAACATAGGGATCTTTTAAAACAAATCACATTTGTTATGTTGTATGTATTTCTTGAATAAGATTAAATCTGCTGCAAACTGCTTACTGGCTGGAATGACCTGAAATATACGAATCAAATAAGTTAAGAGGGCCTAATATTTCGATCTTAACAATATCTTCTTATCCGAAGCCGGTCTTTTGAATCTTTGTCATCGGCGTTCAGGGTTTTTGTATAATATATCTTGATTTCCCAGATAAAAATCGTCTGAAATTCTCCAACATTTTGTTTGTTATTGATCTGAAATTGCGTGCCCTACAAATCAATTGGATTGAAATACACATAGGGTTACAGCTCTAACGAAAAGAGACATAACAGATATTGCATAATGCTTGGTGCACCATTAAAACAAAGTACGCACTTCAATTAATTTAATTATAAACTATTATGCATGCAGCGATAGCTTTCTTGTTCTTTCAGTTTAGCTGGAAAACAAAATTGCGCCCAAATAATTAAATATTTGAAAGGTCGTCATTCCACATACATTTTGGTAAGGATTAAAACAATTGAAATATGTATTTTTAAAAAGCGAATTTCTTAACAATTTCTAATTTGTACTCAATCATTCGGTTGAATCTATCTTTGTATTTATTTATGACGTTTGTGAGTTCCGGAATAAAAGGACGTTGTACATTATTATTTATATTACAAACTGACATAGAGCAAGTATGTATTCTAAAAATTAACCCGGCCCGCTTGTATTAATGCGCAGCAGTACATGAACAACGCCGTACATTTCTCATGCACCTCGTTCAGCAGAAGATAGCAAGGGGCGATGTACACCGTAACACACGCATATGGAAGTGTGATGGGTGTTACATATCTCGCCTCGCACTGCTGCAGTATGTTATTATTCCAAGCCGTATTGCATGGTGGTCCTATAGTGTTCTCTGTGATATTAACATAAAGCAAATTGTCTGATACCTATGCATGCTGCAACCGCCAACATCGCATTACCATATTGACTGGATGAAGATGAGGATATTGATGATGATGTGGATGATGATGGTGGCTCTACCCGCATAAATTTACTTATGTATAGAGGCTCTTGTGTATAGGTGTACGGGCCTGAGAAAAAACGGTGATATCACTGAATAAGGACGCATATTGACGCAAAGGTTACGAAGATGAGAAATGCATGTACCTGCATCATGTTATGAATCGCTATGGTGTGGGTTTGTGTGGACCAACAAACGATTGCAGGCAAATCGAAATGTAATTTACGCTGCGACCATAGCCGAAGGAATAACATACCAACAGAAGTCGCGCAGTTGTTAAGTGTGAATTAATACTGTGTAGCTGCGTGGATTGTATGACGGTCTGTGGATAATTAACAGAACCGCGTTAAGCACATCACGAGAAAACCCTGAGCCGTGTGGATAAATAAGACTGAAACATCTTAACACCTATGTCGGAGCATAGGTAAATATTGAAGTCTGTGCATGGCACCACCAACATGGTGTGATGTAGTACCCAAGATGACATTGTACAACTTTAGTTCTTCGTCATTAGTAACTCTAGCATCCTTATCGTCCCTGACTTCACTTTGATATTCACAGAATGGCCGCGCTGTCCTCTGGACCTACCTCACCATTCTCTGATGCCTTGGACATCGCTGGCTTTGGTGGCGATGGCACATCACCAGCACACGCAGGGGCAGGTAAAGGGGGCAGCTCTGGGAAGAAACTCTCGGGACCAAGGGGCTTCTTTACGTCCATGATGAGAAGCAATAGATCCTTGTTCATCTTCAGTGAGCAGAACTTCATCAGAAGATGTGCCAAGTGGTTGACAGAGTGGCCATATCCTTTTGATTGCAATGTAATTCCGAATGCTATACCGGGTGGCCCACTCCAAAAAACAGACGCGCATACTACCAGTACATTGAGGCCAAAACGTGCCAATGGGTGGAGATATTTCTAGAAGAAAATATATCTCATTTTGGGTACAGTCAAAGGTCCTTATTCTTCTAGACAGATTCTCCATCCATTGGTATAGGTAGTTTTGACCTCTGGGTAGTGGAAATATGCGTGTCCGTTGATGTATAATGCTTGTCTTGTTTGGGCCACCCTGTGAATCAGTGTAGGCCTACATCGTTAAGTTTCATACCATTTAAACTTTTGGCTAACATTTAAACGTTTGGCTAACATTTAGCCTTTTGGCTATCATTTAAATCTTTGGCTAACATTTCAACCTTTTGGCTATCAAAAAGACAAATTATGATCTGTGAATGATCCTAATCATGTTTCGAAATATGTTGTCATGAAATTTAAATAACATCTGGTGTTTAGACTTAAATGTCATTTCGGCACAACTGTAGATATTTTGTTGACACATTGAATGATCAAAAAGAAGCAAGCGCGTATCATTAATATGCCCACATTAATGTAACTGTATATAATTTCCTTACTTTGAAGTTCAAACATAGAACAATGTGTTCATTATCTAAAATATGGCCCTTAATATAATGTAAAATATTTGTCAGAAACTTGGCAGAATCATTGAACATAAATGTACGGAAGTACCTTTGTTATGGACAATCGGACCGTCAAAACAGCGTCTAAGAACGTTACACAAATCAAAGAATATCCGCCATTTATTTGAGTCGTTTCTTCGACTAAAACTACGTCCTTTTCACGCCCATTGTCAAGAGGTATGAGATGAATTAACATTGTTCAGTGGAGAGCTAAATACGTGAAAGCTTTGCTCTGTCTGGGATCCATGTTGCCTAACGAAACCATGGAATAAAACGTTTGTTCTTAAATGTACAGTTAAGTGTACATTCTAAAAATAATCGACACTTTTCGGAATATAGTGATGACGTCACTAGAGTAGTCGAATGCTGTTTAACAGTGACTCGTTCTCAGCGTGTTGGTGTACTACTCCACTGGTGTTTAACTTTAGCCCTGTGATGATCTCACGTAATTCGTTTTAATGGACATCCATTGTTCCGGCAACCAAACAGTACATAATATATTCAACTTGCTCTAAACACAGACAGAAAAGTAATAATTCTTAGAAAATATTTTCAAGTTTGGAAAAGTTGATGTGTAATCAACTGGTTACCTCTGTCATATTAAGTGCTACCAAAAATGGCAACATGAACAAAAAAAAAATATTATTTGTATGTGATAATTTATTGCATACTACGAATTGAAAAGCAAAAAGTCATAAAATCGTAGCTTTTTATTTTCTACGCATTTTTTTTATAGATGTAATTCTAACTTATAAACATTGTTTTCTTTTTTCTTAAAAAAAAAAAAAAAAAAAGTAGTTTCAACCTGTAAATATAAACCAGTTCGGGTTTCAAAACTTAATGAGAAAACGTATTCCAGAAATATTTATTCATAAGATGATTATGTTATGCAAGAGTCGACACGGATGGTATAGACGTGATGCAACATTGTCCAATAGCAATTCAGTTCATCAGTTGTCATTTTTCACACGTTTTTCATACCAGTAGAAATGTTTGCTGGCGAGGATACTAAGCAAACAGTTATTTACTAGGAAATTGATGTTTATTTTATTTGGCAACAATAATTAGAACTTACGACGTTTCTGACTTGTGATAAAAACAAATATTTCAACCTGACTTCAGAAATAAAACAAATCTTCGTTCGCTGTATGTTTTCGTGCTAAATCACCATTAAATTTACTTTTAAATATACCAATGAATGTTGAACACTAAGTGTAGCAGAAAAGTCTAATTAGTGTGGATTCTTAAGATTTTTTTTTAAATATTTCAAAAAAATGAATTGTACAAATCTACATAATTCTTTCCTTCCGAACCGTAGTCACATGAAATTGCAAACAAACAATAATACTTGTCCCCCCTGACTGAGTATTCGTGTATACACGTGCCATAGTGATGGCATACCATGTCACGTTTCAAGTCAAATTTTATTCATCTGAAATTCAAGTACTGAACTTTAATTACACTGTATACAACGTAGTTAATATTGCTGGTATAGCCTCAACGTGTATCTATATTAAACCTACGCATGCGCAAGGCACATCGAGGTCGTTTCAAATATCACTCACGAATATGCTCACCCATGCGTAAGTCGTTTACCGATTCCTTATGCCCGTTTATTAAATAATACCCATTGTTTTATCTATTCACGTAGGGAGGGACAATGGCCGGTACATACGTACACCGATCGTTACGGAGATGTCCTCGCACGCACAGCACAGCTGCGTGCGTTTGGTATAGGATTAGGTCGCTAATCCAGATCGTTATTGGTTTTTACGCAAAGCATAATTATGTGACATGATACATGACAAAATCAAACAAATTTGGGAAACACGTCAATTTTGAGTTTAATAATTATAGTATAATGTGTTGCATTACCAACAATCAGACATAAAACATTCTGACGGGCGTGACCCCCCCCCCCCCCCCCCCCCCCCCCTTCCCCTCCTACAAAAACGTATGGATCCTCTTCAGAATTTTGTAAATATATAGACTTTGCTCTTTCTACTAACGCTGCTGTGTTCTTTGAAAACTGATATTCTAAAGCGAAGTAATGTAATTGTAAAACCAGATCCCAGAAAATTGACAAAACAGCCGCGCTCAAACTTAGTACAGTGAACTCTAATTAATTCAAAATATTCATTCGCCAGTGTAACAACATAGTTTCATAATATTTGTTTCCGCTGTTTCCACATTAATGTATTTTTTTCCAATTACTCGTCATGCTTATAGAAAAACGTTCCTTAAACTCCGAGTCTAATAACATGGATAATGAATCATGCCAGGGGTGAGTTCGGCACTCATGCGAACATTGCCGACGTTTGCCAACCACGCGAACAGTTTTCCATTTGGAAGTGCACACAACAAAATGAGAAAGTTGGCGAACGTTTGCCGCAGTTTTTCCCCCTAAACGACATAATCCGGATGGATGAATTGTTGAGTATCCTCTTATTATATTTTGAATTTACGTACGCATTATATTATAGGTACTATACATGTATAATGCATTTAATTATCGTCTTCGGCCAAGCATTTCAATAACTCAGTCGGGTAACTCAACCGTTGTGATGACGCGTGAATGTTTGATAACGCGATGTTTTTTTTTACTCATAAAAAATCATATTAAAAAATATATAACAAAAATCATATTAAAAATCCTATTAAAATTAATAGATTCGATAATGTCAGGGTTAATGTGTAAACGGAAAACCATTTTTTATTTGCTTTTTGCTTAATAACTTATTACAAATTATATTAAACTTCCAGTCAACATATAGTCAACATACACATTCACTTTCCACACTCTATTTTGACGAGATTTTGTCATTATCTCGCAAGATTTCACATGTATACGTACGAATTGGCACTGTTTTCCCAACAGCTGCCATAATGTTTGTACACGATTCTCCCGAGGACTCGGTGCAGGTCCTCGGGGTCATTGTTTTCGGTAATCACCAATTGTCCCAAGTCCTCGGTCAGAATGGAAGACCAACTCGCACCCCTTTGCCGATATCAACAAAACAAATTGGCTTGTGTATTTAGCGCACTTTACATTCCAAACACGTTCCTAAACCCTATTGGCATTTAGACTGTTTTACCACGACCTATAGTCCTAAATGCTAAAGGTCTTATTTGTCCAATTTCCCTGACGTACGTACGGCCCTGTGCAATAAAAATATCGATTTAACTTCAGTTATTTCCTTTGCATAAATTAACATTTGAACAAACCAATTTCGTTTAATCACACTGGTTAATTAATTGGGTTTTATTGTGACATGACGTATCGAATTGGAAGGGGCGTGGCGAAAAATACCCACAGTTGGAGTTAGGTCATTGTTGTATTTGGTTAATCCCCCCTGGCCTATCAAACAATACCTCCCTTCCCAATACCCCCCCTTCCACACCAAACACCCCCTCCCCCAAACATCCCCTACCCTCCCCCTCCCCCCTCCTAAACAACCCTAGCGCGCCGCCCTGGTCAGCCCCAACCCACCTCAACCTTGCTTTTAATAGCAAAGTCCCTCAGGAATTCCAAATACAAAATACATACTTTATACGAGGCGCGCAACATCATTCATGTTAAAAAGATGTCTCGCTTGCACGACCTCGTAAACCTAGTCTTTTAACCAGCACGCTTTGGCATTTACGTCGCTTTCAGCATTTCCTGCCCATACGTCTCGTACATCGAGCACAATTACAAAAAGGGAGAAAATCGGCTTGCAATTTGAAAGGAAGACAGCGCCAGGAGCGCCAAACTAGAAACCGCACACGTCTGAATTCTACCAAATACCTTCCGTTTTACGGGAGCTGTATTAATGGACTTCTAGCTGGGTCATCATATCCTGGGAAACGATTACAATTTAAAGATAGGAATGATATTTAATACGGCACCCTGATATCTTTTAAGTCAGACACGGTTTGGCTCAAGTATACCCTTACTGCATGCGTTGTACGCAGATGCCATTTTGGTAGGAGTACGTGCATTTTGTACCGTCTCATAACACACATAGGCTATGATTCATTTTGGCGCGACTTGATATCGCGTCTAGGCTTGGCTTCCCATGCATACATCCCTTGGTGTTTTTCATCTTACTCACCACACCTCATTTCTAGGAAATGGTAAATGAGGCGTATCTCCCAGGTCATTGAAGCCCCCCCCCCCCCCCCCCCCCCCCCCCCCTCCCCTCCCTTCTTTCCCTTCTTTCCCTGTCAGTAGCGTAACTACGGGGGATAGGAGGGTGACAAGGGGAACGTGACCCTTGAAACGTCTGTATATTCCGGGTTCCCCCTTGAAACGTTTGTATATTCCGGGTTCCCCCTTTAAACGTCTGTATATTCCGGGTTCCCCCTGTAAACTTGGTGCATGTACCCCAGGTTCCCCTCTACAAATTGTTTGAAGTTTTACCGATAGAAAAATAACCGTTGATGTGGAGCTTTGTGCTTCAAGCCTACGTGGTTTCACATACCGAGGCTGGAACCCTACTGTGAGGTCCATTATGAGCGCCAGTCGCGCTGTTCTTGTGTGTTTTCCCCTCCCTATGATACCATATATCCTGCACCATCAAGCCCTCATCCTCAATCTATCTATCTGATGATTACAATGGACAAGAGGAGGAGCAGTATCCGCCTTCTTGAAAACCCAGGAGACAACCTCTTATTTCTTGATGACTCGACATCATCATAACACCTTGCGTATAATGACTGTCGGAATTCAAGTTAGTTGTTGGGTTTAAAAACGAAGGGGTTTATTTAATTGGTGGAATAGCCTAGCATTAACAGCAGCAAGACCGTTAAAGCCAGGGAGATACACAAAAAAATAACTGAATTTAAACAAACCCAATCTTGAACATGAACTGCTCGGCGCGGTCGGCATCAGACATCATACACATTATATGTACGAAAATCTCATTAGTTTGGTAATTCACCGTGCATAATAACATGATACGACACACGTATTACAAGAACACACAGACCGTGTCATATCTACCTATCCGAAGCGCAGTGTCTGTCGTCTGCGGAAAAATATCGATCTGAAAATAAGTCTAATTATGCAAATACGTTGTCCATGACATGGCGACAATTAAGTCGCACTTGAATACTCCTGTATTAATAACCAACTCGGACCGTATCGTGCCGAGTCTATTGTATGTAACAAATAAACTAAACATGTACCAAACGATGAGAACAACCGCGCAAGCCCATTTGAAGCATGGAAATACTACAGCACAGGGGTTCGCTCGGCATTTGGCATTCTGCAAATGCCTTACGATTAATCAGTCTAGCTAATGTTGTTAATTACCCTTTGTTTTATGAAGGGAATTGAGAGGATTAGGGATTACACCTTTATAAGATTACACAGAATATATTAGTATTTATTATCTTATTATGACCTTGAAATGGTAACTATGTGCAGCAAGATTCAGGGAAATGCTCACGTTTGTTTTCCGTGACGAAACACGTCATACATCAGCTAACCAGACAAAGATGGGCGTGTCAAACATTACACCTCTCATACATTAGTTTTCATTGCGATGGAGGAACTGGCGGCTGTTTTATAAATTAATTGATTTGTTATAATCAAAACATTAATTTAGTGTCTGGAATAGGGGATATAGTGTTTAGCTTGTCGTGTATAAACCGTGTGGTTTTGTTTTTTTGAGGGTGTTTATGTATAATAGTGAGGTGCTGTTTTAGTTTGAGTTTTTAATTCGGTAAAGAAACGTAATAAATAAAGTAATTAAATAAATAAATACAAAATAAATTCATGAAAGGTTTATCATCGGTAGAGAAATGTAAAAAAAAAAATACAATGTATTATTACAGCATTTATTAATTGAAAACAAAACAGCTTATCTTAAATGGCGATATATCAATAAATCCATCTTTGGCGTCCAGCAAATACTTTCACATTAAGTTTGTTTATCGTAATATTGCTATTTTGTTTAATTATGCATCTTTCTGTAAAATGTCTCGCAATAATATTCCGTCCATTGAATTCCTTAACCTAATTCCTGCACTCCGTTTGAGTATCTCGTCTTAGCTACCATCATAGCTAATTGTGTCGTCTTAGCTCTTGAGGTCCATCTGCCCATGGAAGACAAGACGCCCATGTCCTTGCAGTTGGTAAGTGGCTTGTCTTAACCCTTATGCACAACATATTGAGGGCGCTATTAGAATGACCATCGTGATAACAAAAAGATGTGATTTGAAATGCTCATCTAAACACGTTTTGTACATTTCCAGTCCCAGTCCCATACAGTGTCTACTTGCAACCTAAAGAGCAGACAGTAACCGTTACTATTTTTCAAATTCTTCGTGATATATAATTCCTTAAGTTAAAGCATGCCCCTCGTATGTGACATATAACATAATTCATATTATGATGTATAAGTTGAGCCCAGTGAGATTCTTGGGTGCCCATTTAATAGATTATGGCATTGTGAACGGTTGCATTACTAATTTCAGGTTTTGGGTTTTGTTGATGGCCAAACCAAACAGGGTTTTCATTTTTTTTTTAATCCCCCTCCCCCGAAAACCCCACGTTATTATTAATTTTGTCCCTATCCACTAGACCCATTATTACCGCGTTAAGCGATGCAGAATGCGTGGCACTACGACTTGCCTAATAATATCCTGTCCGAATTTTACCTTTGCACTTGACTGGACAACACATCACACATCGTGGGTGTGAAATATTAATACGCGGGGCAGGAGGCGCAGTCATGACCCCTGACCATTAGGGCAAGGGCTCGGACTCAGGGCCGTTTTCCAAACTCCTGGCTTTGGTCCGTCTACGTCTCCAGCCCATTGATGATGTGAATGAATGAAGAAGACAGAGACAAAGACGAGGCTGGGGTTTGGAAAACGGCCCGGGTGAATCATAGGCCGTGATCGAATCATTTGGCTTACGATTTAAAATTACACACGAGTATATACTAGCGGCTGCAGCCACTGATAGACTTGAGCGCAAAGGTTCAAGCCGCAGTCAAATAATTCGGGCACGGCCATAGTACTATTGGGAGCATGAGTTGTTGATCACTCCATAATAATACACTGGCATTACGTCTTGGTACCAAGTGCAATGGCTGTTTGTAAAGCAGGCTAATTGAGCTAATATTTGTAGTAATAATAGTTCGACCATTTTTTACCGGCGTCCTTTTATTTCTCACTAGAAAATATTTAATTTATATCGGTTTTCCCTGAAATATCTTCAATAATTCATTCAGTTCACAAATCACAACAATATTTGGCGAGTTGGTTGAGGATGGCCGTTACATATGATTATTTAATGTAGCTGAGTTGCCATTGTTTTTTCTCATCAATATACATGTACATTTACGCACTAGCTAGCTGCTAAAAAACAAAAAAACACGAAGCGCTACACGAGTTAGTATTAAGTGTCTTCCGCACTCCAACAATCCAAACGAACTTGGGTGTAATCGGCAAACCCGAGAACATCGTTTGCGGGGCACTCAAGAACAGAGTTTCGAATACACCCACAAAACTAGATTGAGTGCGTGTATTTTTATGACAATGTGGCGCAGGCATGAAGATGGTGGGAAATTATTTTGGCGGGAAAGCAGCTAGCCGCACCGTATTACTGTATCGCATGAGTGCATGCAACGACCTTTCCCTATTATGATCCAATGGCGGGAGCACCACCTGGGAAATGCCGCGCGCGCGCGAAACCCGCAGATGGAAAGGTGTTAATGTTGCGCATGCGTGTTTTGTACGTCTGCAGTGGAGCCCAATTTCTCCATGATTAATCAAATGAAGAACAGAGTAAAATTACTGTAAATTTCATTTTGGTAAATACATTTTTTGTTAATAATAAAACTGAAAAAAGGTATGTCCTTGTTTTTCTCGTTTGATTTTTTTTCTTTTTAAAACAACTGATTTTTACAGAAACGTACCCAGACTAGCTCAGATTCCAATGTGGACCAACCGCATTTTTCAAGAAACTATTAAGTTAATGCTAAAAACTCAATTTTTCGGAGGTGGGAGAACCTACATTTTTTGTCTGTAAGAGACCACATGTATTTCAATATTTGTGCGTCTTATTGTCCGTTTACAGGAGGAAACGGAGATTTACTTCCTGGCTATTTTCTGCCTGGAAGCAACGATCAAAGTCACCGCTCTGGGTCTGGTACTACACGAAGGCTCATATCTCCGCAATGGATGGAACTTTATGGATTTTATAGTCGTAGTAACGGGGTAAGTTCCCTTCCATTGTGTCGCATATCTCTCTTGATAAAATGAATATTCATGAGATGTGATTCTACATTTCAAAACTAATTTTCCTGATAATGTGTCTGTAAAAAAAAACGATTCAAAAGTAAAGTAGACAAAAATTTGCCTTTTTGTTAAATGAGATTTCAAGAAAATTATGATTTTTTTGGAGAAATATTAAGGGTGAAAACATTTATGTTATTGTCCCGAATTTACGGTTGGCGAAAACTGTATAGCTGTAGATTTTTCTTGCTTTTTAGGCCTATGGTCGTTTTCCAAACTCCAGCTTAGGCTCCGTAGTGGCTCCATCACAATTGCACGAACGAGGCCAAATAGGAACGAGGCTGTGGTTTCAAAACGGCATATATACATAATCTCTGGGGGTTTTTCGAGAAACTTTCAACATTAACTTTGGGGGGGGGGGGGGGTGGGGGAGAGGGGGAGGGATGGTCGTATAAACAACGAGGCAACAAAACGAATTTTGAAAATGCGAGAAAAAAAGATGAAAGAATATTTCCATGTATAAGTACTAACAGAATTTTGAATCATAATGTTGGCGCTTTTGTACGTTCGTTAATCGTTATTCAGTCATTATTAAGTGATTTAGTGGTTCACCCCCTTTGTGTAAAAATGGGTAGGTCAACTAGCAAAGTAGGTCGTTTTTCAAACTCCAGCTTTAGGCTCTAATCGGGCCACCCACCAATACCAAACTGCGTGAACAAAGCCGCACTGGAGACGTAGCTGAGGTTTGGAAAAGGGTACAACATGTCAAAACAACATGGAGACACGTGAGGCTTTTCGGAAATGTAGTTATTGTCCAAAAATGTTCCGAGTATTTCCACCTGGTATTTCATAAAGACACTGGGCTTCATCAAAATGAAGAATGGTAATTCGGTGAGAAATATTAATCTAGAAATTCCATCATTTCTTTTGCAGAAGTTAGGGCCTTAACTACTTTCTGTTCCTTGCTCATTATAAACTATACGTAAAGGCACTAGTAGTAATAAATATAACTTAAGGCCAAAAAACAAAACAAATCTGTTTAGCGTCATGCCTTTTTTTTTTCAAAGGAAGGAGGAGGCCCTTTTTTTATTTTTTATAAAATGGCCGCCCGACACATCTTAATTCGAGTCATGTAGTGAACATGTCACACCCTATCTTCCAATTTAAAATAAAAAAATGATTTACCCACGATTAAAAATTCATGTGGGTCGATCATGTAATTTATGCACCGTACACGACTACACATCACACCCTAGCCTTCCTATTAGAAAATAAATATTTCCAGAGCATGTACAAAGTGATGCTAAAGTCTAAATTACGATCTTAAAAATATATTATCTTTCAATTTTTTTTTTTTTACAAAAATGGTCAAATTTATCATTTTTTTCAAAAAGAAAAAAAAATGAAAAAAGGAGGCGGCCCCCAAAAAGGAAGCGGGCGGTGACGCTAAACCTGTTTTTTTCTTATTTGGCCTAATGTATTGTTGTGAAACTAATTAAGTTCCGACTTAATATTAGGGGCAAGTACCGATACTAGCAACAATGCAAACCTCAGATTTTTTCCTTCACGCTAAAGTGCGTAAATACTGGGAAGATAAACAAAGTTCTCGGTTGTCCGCCTGCGAGATATTGCTTTTTTAAGTTTTTGACATCGGTCTGCAAAAATAAAGCCACCCCCCCCCCCCCCCCCCCCCCCCCCCTGTTAAAAATTACCAATATTTGTGCCATTGAGAGAATTTGATCAAAACTAGAGAGGGGCCCGTATTACTCCACAAGGCACCTTCAAGAATGCAGTCAACATATCATGCAAAGACTGCGTGTGTGCGTAGATTGTTGTACGAGATCTCTGTATGTTCTTGACTATTCATATTTTGTTCATCGCAAAAATGTGACGGGTAGATCTGACACACTGGCTCTAGTATAATTATGTGTCAACATTTTACCGTTCAAATTTGCCCTAAACTAACGGCACTGTCTATCCCTCCTTCTCACTCCTTGGTGTTACTCTAGATTTATAACCTTCATAGGGGGGTTAGCAGAAGGAGAGGACGAGCTGACGGCCAGTACTGGTTCTGCTCCAGACCTCCGAACCCTCAGAGCTATTAGAGTGCTTCGACCCCTGAAATTAGTATCAGGCATCCCAAGTAAGTTCAGACAATTTCCTTTGAAACAACTAACAACATTTTGTATTCTCTCTGGATGTGATGCCAGTCCCTCGCCAGGGTTACTCCCCAGCTATTAAACGCTGGGTACCTGTTTATAGTCCTGGGACATATTGGTCAGAGACAAGTAAAGTGGGTTGCTCAGGGACATATGGTCACCAGTCGAGTTGTAGGGGGGGGGGGGGCTAATTTTTACCATGTTCCATGTTTACTATTTTTAAATTTCATTTCTGATGACTGTAATTAATGTAAAGAAAACTATAAATATACAATACAATTTATGTAATTAAAACAAATTTGTTTATTTAATGTTTATTTAGAGAAATGTAAACAGTACCAGTCTGTTTCGTAACAGTTGATTTTGTCGCTTTTTCCATCTAAAAACTGAAAATGTTGTCTGATAACAAAAACAATAACTAAGAACCTTTT